>JAEIFU010000713.1:0-104406 GCA_018904235.1 Lordiphosa stackelbergi | reverse complement strand
TAAAAGTTTATCGCAAAGCCTTCCGATATATAGCCTTTGAACAGCTGTGAGCTATCAAACACAAAAATATGTTTTGGCAAGTGCTTTTTAATTAATTCCCGCATTTTTTGAGTTTTTTTAATTTAGCTGTGAAATATAAAGTTTCTCGTTGTTTTACCAAAAGCTTGGTTTATATCTTTATATAATAGTATGTATAAAGCGAAAATCAATGCAGGTTACCCGTCCATAAATGTATTACTTGAAAGACGTAGTGAAATTGAACTTGTATAAACAACCTGCCCTTAGTAGCCAACACCTGTCTTTCGTGGAGCAAAACTAAAAATGTTCACAATTGTTCAAGTCGCCGTTAAAATTTTTTGTCAGTGAGAGTCCTTGTTGTCTAAAATTTTCAAAAGATCACCTGCTAATATGTGCTACCCTTGCATTTGTTGGACTTTTAGAAGCAATGTCTATATCAAACCCCAAACTCTTTTCACTGTGGGGCAAAAAAGGGACCCCCACAAAAGAGGTTTTGGCATTGAGAACGATGTTTTGATACAGTATTAGAGAAAGAAACCTATAGTAAGGAAGAACGTATCGAAATTGGCAAAAAATTGCGAAGTTTTACTAATAGGCTTGTAACAAATTTTGATTCATGGTGCAGATATCATTAACCATTCCAATTGAAATGTTTTTGGGGGCTTACTGAACCGGGTTTCGCGGTTTCGGTTCGGTTCGGTTTGCGCTGTATTCATTTAACAAACTAAAGAAATGTATTTTTGATACATTTAGTCAGATTATTTAGGTTAGGTTTAGGTTGTTTAGTCAGGTTTTTAGTTATTATATAATAAACATTTCATTTTTATTAAACTCAAAATTTGCTTTGATTACATAACGATATCTTTAAGACTGTGTTATTTAATGAAGATATTTCCATTCGATTGATTGCATTTCAAAACAACAGGAGATATATAGAGTTTAAAGAACTAAAATTTAGTTCAATATGATGGAATTTTAGTTAAGATTTAGTAATAATATATCTTATAGTAAAGTTTCATCGATATTGCCTCTTAAGTCTGATAAATCAAGTTTCAGTGTGGGAAATGCTCGTTCTACTGACACTTGTGTGGCTGGAATTGCTTAAGTTGATTTTCCTGATAAATATTCCAATATTTATCTTTAGGTAAACGCTTTTCGCCATCAAACGCTTCAATGCAATTAACAAACGATATTTTACTTTATGATGGAAATTAGTCCTTATATTTCCAACTCGTCTTTACTTATCGGGTTCAAAGAATTATCCGTTATGTTTTCATTAACGATTTAGATCTTCTTGTATATTAACATTAAATGAGATTTAGCTAGCTTTTTTCCTTCTTCTTATAGCAGGTTTGATTCCTGGTAGAGGTAACAAAATCTAGACTGGTCCTAAGAAATTTGGTGTTCTACAACTCTTGCTTTTCCACGTATTTATACTCTGTATATTCTGTAATGTTGTGCAAAAGTATGTATCGGAGAAGAAATTTTCCGACCCTTTAAATTATATATATTCTTGATCAGCATCGACAGCCGAGTCTATATAGCCATGTCCGTCAGTCTGTCCGTATGAACGAAAAGATCTCAGAGAAGGTAAGAGATAGAGGTTCGACATGTATGGGGCATATATGTATTTCTAATACTTGCAGACAGATTAAGTTTATAACAATCGTCATATCTCCCACAGTTTTGTAGATAGATGGTTCGTACCTTCTAGAGATATTTAGTAATAAGGATTATTTATCCATTTGACAAAGGAGTGGTTAAGATTGGATGATACGGATCGATCGGACGAGTTATAAAGAAAACAAACAATTATGATGGGTAGCACTGGCCACTTTTTGTGGCTTTTTATTTAAAATGATAAGATATATACAAACTTTGGGGGTACTGAGTATGTTATAGTTTGATTTTACAGAGTTTGATTGGTCCGAAATATATCTTTACCATATTTTTCGTGATCAGTTGGGCACGCACTTGCTTTCTACCAAATAATGCGCTGCGATTTGGCTCAGTATGGTTAATCAATTGGTAACTCAATGTCTAGTTGAAATGAACCGAACCGAACCATTTTATTTTTCGGTTTTTGGTTCGGTTCAGCATTTTTATAAACACACCGGTTCGGTTTACGGTTCGGTTCATGAGCGCAAAAAGCGGTTCGGTTCGGTTCAGAACCGGTTTGCATCCCTGATTTGTTACGTACTTATTTTAAGATTGTTCGCCAATTAAAAGAACAGCCTCAAGCTTAGACTTTATATTCAGTAGAATTGAAAATGTTTTAAAAATTATGTGGTATGAAAATTGCATCTATGCATTGTATAATCTTTGGTAACATTTTTGTTCTAAATTTAGAAAACATCAAAACTTTACAACCTTCTCTTTTGGCCACATCACCTTGGTTCAAAAAGACGACCTTTAGAAATTGCTGACCAAAAGAATGCCTAATTCAGGTCTTTCTTCCCCCTTCCCTACCTTCTATACCCCCATACGACAACGCCCACTCAATCAGTCAAGCGAATTGAAGCTTGGAAAGGGTGGAGGTGGGGGAGAGGGCAATTGTGCCAGAAAAAATTGCAAATTGTTCAGTTGATTTCGTTTCGCTTTCCGGGTGGGGACAGGTGCCAGAGGGTGGGCGTAGGGAAGGGACGGACAACATGTACAAATATAAAGTAAATTATTGTATGATGTGTATGCATTATTATTGTATAAATAAACAACGAATTCTTTTTATTGTATAAACAATAAAAACAATAACAAATAAGTACGAATGTCGATACGAAGGTAGGTAGGTGGCTAGCTACCTTGCTGGGTGCTGGGTAGATGTAGAGCTGACATCGTGTCTTTTGTGCCGTTTTTGCTTGTTGTTTACTTTTGTGGGATTTTTTGCTCATTGCATGTTTTTTTTTTTTTGAGGTTTGTGCTGTGTTGCAGAAACACAAAAACATGCAGACTGACAAGTTTTTTTTTTATGCCAAAACACAAAATAAAATAAATACATTATTCTTAAAATGTTAAAA
The DNA here is from genome assembly GCA_018904235.1 of Lordiphosa stackelbergi. Lineage (NCBI taxonomy): Eukaryota > Metazoa > Arthropoda > Insecta > Diptera > Drosophilidae > Lordiphosa > Lordiphosa stackelbergi. The sequence continues at coordinate 101,374 of JAEIFU010000713.1, read as the reverse complement.
ATAAACGACATTTGCTGCTTGTTCTCTCGTCTAAATTTAGAAACTTTCTTTTTAAGATTTTCCTCTCTCTCCGTACTCTCTCTCATTGTTTTTATGTCTTTACTTTGCTTTTTGGTTCAGTAACCTATCGATTTGATTTTGTTTACCTTTTTGACTTGATCAAAGACAACAACAATTGACAAATATTATGACATGCAGGAGAATAACTGAGCAATGCATACATATTTATTACCCATTCATGCCATTTGATAATAAAATGTTACATATTTATTTGTTTACACTTTGTCTGTTTATCTTTTAAAGTTTTTATTTTAAATAAAATGCTTGTCAGAGATAAGCCTGCCACGGGTACAAAATGAGTGCAATTCGGGTGGGATTCTCTTTGCTTGTGAGCCCAACTACTAATGACACATGTCAAACGAGTCTAATGCAATTATCTTTAAATGCAATTTAGCGAAATATGTTTAAATCATAGAAAATGAGCTTAAAACGAACCGAGGGGACAATGGAACTTGAGCTGGAACGAATCTGCTATACCCTTTAATGGATTTTCGACTCATTCAAAGTGCGACTTGGTTTTTATTATTTATTCTTATCAAAGTTGAAAGAATAAAATGAAATCTATATGTCTATAACATGGTAATCTTTGGTTTTATAAGTACAATTGATTTAGCTGTACATATTAATAGCTTTATATAATCAACTGATCAAATTTCAATGAAATTCTTTGTCATTTAATTTATATAGATTAATCAAATGAGATTTTTAAGCTATTTGAGGATATAATATAGAAACCAACGTGCGGTAAACTTATAATAAACTGAGAATGAACTAAGCTAATATTAAAAACAAATTGCTTAGAATTTTAAACACATTTTTTCCCGATCGAGTAAGTTCGAGAACAGTCAAGGACTATAGGCATAAATACACTACACGTAAGCAGTAGATATAGAGACAGAAGAGCAAAGCTTTGAGCAGTCTACCTAGACTAGCAATTGTCCCGCCTAGCCCGCAGGGGCCGAACACATTTCGCTATTCACACCCATGGTGGAATTAATAAGGTGAAGCCGAGCGAGACAGCGCTCTTTCTGTTTGTAGGGCCAAAGGGTCAATGCGTTGTGAATGCTAGAAGCGAACGGTAATACACAAGCAGAGATAAGCAAATGTTCTGCCATCTCTTTCTATATCAGCAGAGGCTGATGGCTTCACCTTGTCAATTCCACCATGTGTACACCTACACGTGGTGAACGCATGCCAAGGCTTGTGCCAAGAGAGCAAACGATTTTACAGTCATTCGATTTTCGCACACCAATACACTCGCATTTTTGGCCTCGCTCTTCTGTCAGGTTGCCTCTACGCTTACTGGCGTCCCCAAATTTAAAGAACCCAGTCGGATCTCAAGTCCGGCCGAATGAACGTAAGCCAAATTTGTGTCTAGTGCAGAAGCCATGAATACGGCCCCAAGACACCAATTCAAATGAAGAAAACATTTCTGAAACAACAATAACTACAAGAAAGAGAAACCCGATTATTGTTTGTGATTGTGCTGGTAGCTGTCTGATGCACACAAAGAAATTATTTCTGACGCCAACAAACAAAGTTACAGCTTAACATAATGAATACATCGACCCCTGTGCGCGAAAACATCGTATGTGCCATTTTTAACGAAATTGACATTTTGATGCAAATTAGTTCTAAATCCAATAACTCATCATCTGGTTAAATTATATAGGGATATTCGCTTACGGAGATACAACAAAATCAATTTTATCGTATGTGCCAAAGTTGAGTTTTTTTCTTGTGGGTGAAATGATCGTATGAGCCACACCAAACTAATTGTCTAAAAAAACTAATTATTGCTGCGGAGTGAATTGGCTGTAAGTACTAGGATGCCAGTTGACTCCTTGCATATCACGTACCAATTGGGCCCCTACTGAAGTATCCATGAATGGTTTAAAATAAAACTTTGATAAAATAAAATATTTCTTTAATGTAATCTTATCAATACATTTATTTACTTGCAATAAAACCCTAAATATTTAATTTTTTATTGTTCATAGAATAATATTATTTTAATTTTGTTTTGATATATTTTGTGCAATTTTAATGTGGGCAAAAAGTAGTCGGAATTTGTCGATTTAAATCACGCGGGCTAATATTTTCGCCCGAATATTTTTTTTTTAGTTGGCAGCACTGTCACTGACTTACATGTCAAATTTCATGTCAAAATATTCATTATTGTTTGAGTTACGCTTGGTTTTGTGACACGCAAAAAGTGGTTTCGGCGATTTTTGAAATGTCTGAAATTATTCAACAAAGAAGTGCGATTAAATTTTGCTTCCTGAATGGAATTACCGCTGCGGAAACGTTGAGAATGTTGCAGAAGGCTTACGGCGACCAAGCTCTGCCAAAATCAACAACATTTGACTGGTACAAATGGTTTAAAGAAGGCCGAAAACAAGACCGAAAAAATCACGCCAAAGTCGCTCAAAAATCAAGGTCATGCTGACTGTTTTCTTCGATTATCGTGGTGTCGTGCATTATGAGTTCCTTCCGCCGGGCCAAACTGTCAACAAGGAATATTATTTAAGTGTTATGCGTCGTTTGCGTGAAGCTATTCGCAAAAAGAGGCCAGATTTATGGGCCGACAACTCTTGGCTTTTGCACCACGATAATGCGCCATCTCACACTGCGCACGTTATTCGCGATCATTTGGCCAAAAACAACACCATCGTCGTTCCGCAACCACCGTATTCGCCTGATTTAGCTCCGTGTGACTTCTGGCTATTCTCCAAACTCAAAAGACCACTCCGAGGACACCGTTTCGAGTCGATTGAAGAGATTAAACGTGAATCGGCACGCGCTCTGAAGGCCATACCTGAAAGTGACTTTTTGGCATGCATCGAGGACTGGAAAAAACGTTGGCATAAGTGCATTGTATCGGGAGGGGATTACTTTGAAGGCGATGAAATTGATTTGGAAGAATAAATAAAGATTTTTTGATTTATAAACAAATTCCGACTACTTTTTGCCCACAGTAGTATTGTCAAAAATAAAAACCACCATTTACGAGTTTAATACAATAAAAAACATTGTTGGATAAATTTTGTAAAATAGGTTTGTTGTAAACCCCCTGATCGTAAAGAATATCGCTCTCCCAAAAAACCCACTTTAGTAAGTACATACAATATTTTCGCGCACAGGGGTCGACATATTTGCAGGAAAGCAAGAGAAAAGAAAACATACAAAGTTGTTGTTGCATTACCCAGAAACTAAAAATTAATTCTCCTCCCCCACCAATTGTGCGGGCCATCACAAATTGGATAAAGTAGAGGGAGAAAAAAAAAAAAACAAGTATTATTTTAAAAAAACTAACCAGGAAAAAAAAACCGATATCGGGCCAAGAGCCGGTTTCCGCAAGTTCGCAGGCCGCCCTACAGATGTGGCCCTCCCCGGACTTCTTTTTTGTTTCCTCGCCTGAAAAGGCTGATGAAAGGCAAGCATTTTGAGACGACAGAGGGGATCCAAGCAGCATGCACCGCGGCTCTCAAGGCTATTCCGGAGAATGCCTTCCGTGACGCCTTCAATGCTTGGAAATCGCGCTGGCAGCGCTGCATCGACGCAGAAGGAGCCTATTTTGAAAGTTTTTAAAGAATTGTAATGATTGGCTCAATAAATTTTTTAATCGACTCAGTCCTATTACTTTCCGTACAAACCCTGTACTTTAATATGTGCTACGCGCGGCTACCGCTATGCTAGAAATTAAGACGTGCGCATAGCCTGTGAGCACCCCTGAATTAGAGACTTTTAGCCTTTCTTGGCTCACATGTAAATCAATGGCTTAGAAAATATTTTCAGAGGTCATTTTGAGAGGGCTCATCCATCCGCCAAGAATGATCTCTTAGAAAGAGCATAGAGTTCCAAAGAATATTTGGAATTTTTTTTTCAAAGAATATTTAACATAGAAGCACAATTTGACAAGCCTCACTATTTAGACTCTAAATTTTAGAGTGATGTTAACTACTGTATGTAGATATTGTGCCATTTGAAAACTTTTCTTAAAATTTTTGTGACGTAAGAAAACGTGATAGTTAGAGGGAGACGGACATTGACAAACAAGAACTCAGAGCGCAAAAATAACCACGAACTGCCTACTAAGTTTTGAGTGAAAAGTTGACAACGCATTAGGCTGTGTCATGGAGAATGAGAATTAGAAAGAAAATTTGCGAACATATTCCTAAATGTATCCAGAAAACGAGAGTAAGAGCATACAGCTGACCCAAATGTATCCACAGAGCGTAAGTGGAACGAACAGCTGACTTATTTCGAACAGAAGCGATGTCGACTGCGCAATCGTTCTGACCAAGAGATACTTTCTTTGTGAGGGAAAACACGGTGGTTAGAGGGAGACGAACATAGTCACTAAAATAGCAATGACTCAGAGAGCCAAAATGACAGCGAACAGCTGACTAATATCTGAGTGAAAAGTTGATAAATTTTCTTTGCTGTTGCCTTGTGGCCATGCCAACTCGTTTTTTAAAAACAGCCGATAAATTCTCAAAATGGTTCGGAAAATTATACCACTTGTTTGTTTTCTTACTTCATATTGAAGAATCTAGCATCAGGCTTTTATGGAAAGTTGGCTTAAAACGGTAAGGCTTAACTTTGGAAATAATAAATAATTTTTGACAAATTTCAAAACATATATTTTCTGAACAAATCTTACAATTTAAAAGGAACTCAAACCCTTTTGTACCGATTTCAGCTGAACATAAACTGCATATACTTTCTCCGCAGCCGTCAAATGACAAGTATTTAAAAGGGACTCAACCAAGTACTGTTTGTCGGGGTGACAAAATGCAACCGTGCGTAAGAATCTTTCTCTTGCTCGCTTTCACCTGCACTGAATCTTTCATGCGTAAAGTGTGATAATCCGTACGCATAATACCGTGGGATGGTAAACGCACAAAATCTTGACCGAGGCTAGCAGCTGCTTTTTCTACCCCCCTACCCTTACCCATCAGCCGGTTTTCGCTTTAGTTGGTCTTCTTATTTAATGGCATTTATGTAAGTAATAGGCTTATATACTACTCTAGGGTCGTATGGCATGGGTCGCACACCTTTGCAACTGGCTGGCTAGACATGGCACCGGAAACAACACTTTCCCGACAAACTAAACGAGTTTTGACATAGTTTTGCTCAACATTTGCCACCACCACTCAAATTGAGCCAACGAGGCGTATGCGCGTTGCGCGTTTTCTTTTAATGTCTGCTAACTTTTCGAGGGCTCTTTGGGGAGTGTGTCAAAATTCAAATTCAAATTCAAATTGGTGGCACTTGCCAAGAGTGGAAAGCAAGTGAAATAAAAAGAAAGGAAAAAACTGGGTGGGGGGGGGGGGCAGTCATTATCGCAGAGAAATATTTTCTGTTTAATAAACTTTATCGGTGGGGCCAAAAGTGAAAACTAAGAGGCCAGAAGAAGTTTAGCTAGAAAAAGGAAAGCAAACAGATTAGAGTTTTTAGCAATCTGCTTTGAAAGGGTTTGGAAAGGAATCTAGCAAACAAGCTCTGACCTACTTCATCGACCGCTGGCCAGCTTCGGCATGCGTTCGGCTCGTGTCTGTGTAAAAAGAGCTATGGCGGTATTCAATTTGGGAAACCAAATTTAAATTTTAGTTAGTTTTACAATTCAACAATCGCCCCCAAACTACAAAAGTATCCCTTAAACACGAAGCTAGTAAATCATACGAAACACACAGAGTTAAAAAAATAAAGCACAAATACTAAATAATAAAAAGGAATGAAAACGAGCCAAGAACCGGGGTATGAAGGAAGTTGCTTACAAAGTTGGCAATGCAGTAAAATGCAGTGGCAGGTTTACATTTTTTATGGCTGCCCCCACAACACCCACCTATTCCCACCTACCGACCCAGCGCTTACATCCTGTGTGTGTACGAAGCATTGAAAATTTTTGTGTGTTGTTTATCTTTTTTAGCACCAAAGACAAAGGCTGCAGGTAGGAGTTTCGATTTCTAAATTCAGTTTAAAGTATTTCTCTTTCATCTATTATGGTCGTATTATGTACTCAAATCATTCCCCAGGGAATGCATCACCTTTCTCGCTCTGCAACTTGGTCAAAAAAAAAAAGTTGAAAATATTTTAATGGCCTTATTTGTTCGTCTGCCTCTGTTTACCTTCCCCATTCCCCGCCAGCCGTCAGGCTCTCAATCCAACTGGTCTCTGGCTTTGGCTGGGTTAAAATTTTTATTGCATGGCAACCGACGACAGCGTCGTCATGTGAAAAACAACTCTCCGACCCCCATTCAACCCCTTCTCATTCGCAAGTCTCGTGCCACCTCATTCCCCCTTTAAAAGACAAGCTAACGATCTCTGGGGCGTATGAAAATGTATGAAAATATTACGCATACGCCATAGTGGTCTCCTGCTGCCTTTCGATAGGCCCGTTGACATCCACTGCCTCCACTTCAACTGCGTCGTCGGCGTCGTTTATTTAAAACAATATACACGGGTTTTTTCTGTAAAGCTTCTTTTGCTACTTTTTATTTGTATTTTTTTTTGAGGGTGTGGCTATATATTTTTACATACATTTGGAATGATTAAAAAACAAGACTCAACTGTTGAGTGCTTAATTGCTAATTTCTATTCAAAGGATCAGGGGTTTTCAAATAATACTTATGGTAGAGGAGACATGAGAAAAACATAATTTGTCAAACAACAATTGAGAAATATTTATTGGGCTGTGTGTGTGAGAGAACGTCTTCGTTCGAATGCAAACTGTTCAAACATTAATCAACAGCCGAATAAACCGACTTCGCTCTCAACGGATCAAACTTGCATACACACACATGTTCGCTGCTGATTTTAATACAATCAAACCAATCAAACCTCGCTGACGCTTTGATTATAATCATGTTCTTCTTCATTCCAATTAATTTGGCTCAACAACGATTGATTAAAATGAGCGAGAATCAACTCGTATCAATAAGCGCATGCAAAATGCACGCATGAGCTGAGATGGCGCTGCTGACAGAGATGGAAAAAAGAGAGAGAGAGAAGCAAGCTTGCCTGACAATTTTAAGCCAGGGTTCCCCAAGGAGAGGGCGCGCTAACTTGGCTCTCTAATGAATTATCGAGTGTGTAAGTCGCCCAGGGGCTATGGCTGGGGAACTCTGTTTTAAGCAGGGCCAGCCAAATGGAGCGAACAGAAAAATGTGCTTGTGTTGGTGACCTAGCAAACATGTTTACTCAGCCAATTTTGTCGCTTATTTTATTCAACGCTGAGTTTTGTTCGCTGATTAAATGTACACAGAAATTTTCGATCAGCCTACTACTAACATTGAACCGCTCAAAGCGTTTGCCAGTATGACGCTGAATTTGTTCAACGCTGAGTATTGTTGTATAATTGATTCTCAGATACCATTCAGCTTTCGTAATGCGCCTAAGGATTTTCGCCGGGACAACTCTAATCTTTGCCAGGTGAGACTTCGCCGCGATTCCATAAATAGACTTGTAGATTAGGACTTTATTCTTGAGTGACAGCTTGTTCTTGAAGTTCAGGAGCCACCCCATGCGACGTGCTTAGGCAGCGTCTGCCTAAGCTATTGCCTTGACATGGTGTCCAAAGGACAGTCTTCTGTCCATCTTCACCCCATAGTATTTATGGGCTGCTTTATTCTCCATAAGCTGACCGTCCAAGAATACTTCCGGGCAGATGTCACGACGGGTGGAAAAAGTCACCAAAGCACACTTGTCCGTATTTATGGCAATGTTCAATCATTGATTAAATGTGAGTAGAAAAAGTGATTTTTAAGTTCTATGCTCCATGCCTAGCTTTACCAAAATCTCGCTATTTCCTTGTCCCTTAAAACGCGCGTACGTATCAATTTCTCAATTTTGTTTTAACAAAACACAGAATACTTTAACTATTTCGTGAAATCGTCAAAAAACTTTAGTAAATTGTATAAAAAAATAATCTAAATTAGAAAAAAATTGTTTCAATAAAATAAAAAAAATGCACGTACAAAAAATCCAAAAACAAATTTTAGAAACACACCGCGAAAAAAGATCAGATTCATTTTGAAATTCACCTGATTAAAATGAACGTATTAAAAAAATAAATATTTTTATTTCATTTGGGCAGAAAATAATATATTTCTGACTCAAAATAATATCATACACGTAAATTGATATTAAATAGTTTTGAAATGATACTAAAAATGGAATAATGAAATCGATATTTTTTAACATATTTATTTATTTGTTTTATTTTAACTTTCTAATCATAAATAATCATTACTCCATTTTTAGTATCATTCTGAAACTATTTAATATCAATTTATGACATGTGGTGGTGGCTTATGCAGACGACATTGCTATATTCAAATGCGGAAGTTTTCCACAAACCTTATGTGACCTCATGCAGACCGCGCTGGCGACACTTTCTGAGTGGGCGTCTTCTTGCGGTCTCGGTGTGAATCCGAAAAAGACGGAACTAGTTCTCTTCACACGGAGATGCAAAGTTCCAGATATTATTCCTCTAGAACTAAACAATATAAGTCTAGAATTCAAAAACAATGCTTAGGACCTGGGCATCGTACTGGACAGGAAACTACTCTGGCATGACAATATTACTGAGCGAGTGAAGAAGGCATCCATTGCCCTCTTCTCTTGTAAGCAGGCGATAGGCCGCAAATGGGGATTTTCCCCAGCAATTGTTCATTGGCTTTACACAGCCATAGTACGTCCCATACTACTCTATGGAGTTCTAGTATGGTGACCAGCAATCGAGAAACCATCAGTCCTGAGCACTTTACACAAGGTATACCCACAACGCCATTCCAGAAACTTTATGACGTCAATATCCCTAGTAGTCTCGACTGGGATAACTTGCCCCACAGCAGAGCAAATTCCATCAACATTTACACAGATGGATCAAAGCTCGATAACAAAGTAGAAGGAGGAGTTTTCTGCACAGACCTAAGTATGGAAATCTCTTTCCGGCTCCCTGCATCTTTGCAGTGTGTACCACGCAGAATTGGAGGCCGTCAAATACCTTAGCACACTCATGATCAATGAAGGGAACATATACATTTATTCAGATAGTGAAGCAGCTCTAAGGGCTCTTGACTCGCACACCAATAACGCCAAAACACTCACGGAATGCCGTAGATCCTTAAATGTGATCGCACAGCATCTCCGTATCTACCTCATCTGGGTGCCTGGACACCGCAAGATTGAGGGAAACGAGTCAGCCGACAAACTCACTGTGAAGAATAGGAGGAGACATTACTACATCTTCTTTGCCATTGCCCAGTTCTTAGTGGAAGGAACTCAAAACTCCTGGTCACCCTTTTCTACTTAACCTCTTGGAAGTATCCTTTATTGAGATTCCATCTCTACTAAAATTCTTAACGTCGTCACAATGGTTCAGTTCAGGGAGGAACCCCACCTGGCTTAAATAGGGAATAATATGGTATCGCAATGGGCCTATATTGGCCTAAGTGTAGGGACAGTCTTACTGTCCTTAGCCATCTCAACCTAACCTAACCTAACCATGTATATATTTTCACTTCGTGGTAAAATGGATATGAAAAATAAAATTTTATTTCGCGACTTATGTAGGTCCACATAGCGACCTGTTTTGATATTAGTCAAAGTGTTTTTTTACTCGGCGGAAGGTCAACATACGATTTATTACATTTTCGTAGCAATAGTTTGTCTGTACAGTACTGTTTCAAGGGCCTCCCGGTCCTCTCATCAGTAAACTTTTTCGACGACACACTTCAACCTTCTCTTATATCAATTGTCCACGGAATAAGCACTTGGGAATTACAAGGAATACTATAACGAGCGTCGTTCATGCAAACTCCACTGCTGACTTATGGGGCTTCGTTTTCACGACAGCCGAAAGTTATGCTATGTGTTTGAAGGTGTAATCTAATGTAAAGCGACTGCTTAGAGTTAAGGGAATCTTCCTCATTTCACAGGGCCAAGAGATCTTGTTTGTATACTTTCTCTATAAATAATAATTTTTAGTTTGATTTAATAGGGAAACAGTGTAGGTTTTATTTACAAACACTTCGGCGAAGCATTTTGAATCTAAGAAATAGCAAAAATGAACATTTGGCTTTCGATTTATAGCTTCTAGTATATATACATATATAAGCAAAAAGAGCACTATGTTCGAATCTATACGTGACGGATAGGCACAAATTCTGTAGCGAAAATGTCGGTTCAATATATTGTGTGGCAATCTTTAGTCATTCAAATATGATGTAAGTAGTTTTATAATTTCTATGAACTTATGTGATACGTGCGTATAATCTAGGCTTCTCTTTTACTTGTTTCTAGAGTTAAATCAGTCTAAATAAAATAGCCAGAGCTGTTCATAGTCAACTTACGGCCGCGTAAACAGCAATACAAATGAAGAAAATATTTTCCAAGCAATAACAAGAAATAGAAAGAGATAACCGATTATTGCCTGTGATTTTTTTCCAACGAAATCTTTCGTCCCCCTGCAGAAAAATCATCATTGAAGACGACGCATACACATCTTTTCTCCTGCGATCGAACTTGACTATTTATTATCCTATCTTTATGAAAATTTGAGGGATTGCAGATATTGCGAATATAAAAATAAGTTTAAAATTTGAGATCGATATCTTAAAAGTGAAGGGAGTTATACAACATATTTTATTGTGGCGGCGGGAATGGACTTGATCTGCATGCAGACAATAGGACATTTACACGACTTTACTACACCCTTTTTAACCAGTTACAACACTTGGGTTACCTTTCGCCCAGGCCGTTTTACAGTAACCTTAGCTTAGCTTCTCGCCTCTTTAGGCCCTCTGCTCTCTAATTATAACGTTCATTTAAAACGACATCCTTTTCATCATCCCCCCTACCCCTCATGTGTGAACTCATTTTCGTTGACTTTTTGACAACTTCAAAAGCATATCAGTGCTCCTGCTCCCCTAACTAAGTTTCCAGCACAGTTCCCCCGAATTGATGTACATGCCCCCCTCCTGCGACGAGTGCATTCATTTCCTCTATCTAAGCCACCCCCAACCAGACCTCCCTCAGCCAAGGCCAACGAACGCTCGCTTTTTTCATACTGAATTGGGTGGCCAACCATCCACTTGAGGTTGGAGATGCTGTTGTGGGTGCCACATTCACATTTTTAGCCTTTCAATGACTTTCACTGGCCAAATCCGAGCTTTGGATGTTGTTTTAGAATATTATTTGAATGGTGCTGGAAAGGCTGGCAAATTTTAGAGCATAATTGGGTGATGGTGACGTAAGTATTGTGTTTACACAAAATCCCATTAATGTATGAACTAAATGAACCTTAAAAGGTACAGTCCAGCAGTCCAAACAACGTCAGAATGAGATGGTTAAATGCGACCAAAAGAGATGGCAAGATATACGCGCCAAAATGTATGCAATAAAAAAGATGTTTAACATATAAAACGCACAGACTGGACCGTGCCGCTTTATGTATAACAGGGCCGTACATACACATGCTCATCTACATGCAAATTGCATTTACGCGCAAAAAATTAATTATTGAAAAAATGCGCGACGGACACCCAAACGAGCGCCAGTAAGGGGGAAGGTGGTCGCTCGCTCGGTTGGTTGGTTGGTTGGTTGGTTGGTGGGACCATCGACAATCGAAGCACAAAAGTCGCAGGGATGAGCTCGCGCGGCAGCAAAGAGGAGAAGCGGCAGCAGCATTACACATATTTTAAATGAATTGAAATAAAATCCGTACATAAAAATGGGCGAGAGCATGAAATGAAGTACATACGTACGTACAAACAGACACATACGGGAAAAGTACAGTTGATGTCAAAAAGAGTCAAACGGGGTGGGAGCGTCCAAACCGAACGGCCAGTTTCCGAGTGTCGACTGTCGAGCGTCGGTTGGTCAGCATGTGTGTGCCTCACCAGCGCATCCCCGCGTCCCTGCATCCCCTTATTCCTGCAGCCAGCTGCAAGTCGCTGCATTTTGTTAATGCCTCGCTTTGCGCCCAAAAGAGCGCCATTATATTTTCGCTCTTTCTCTTTCCCTTTCTCTCGGCCAACCGATTAATGACAACTTTAATTTACATGCGTTAACAACATTTCCGCTGCTGCGTTTGCCACTTGGCAACAGTGAAAACCGCAAAACCACCCACTCAACCCCGCCGCAACAAAAATTGCATTTCATTTCATTTTATTGCAACGAGCTAAGCAAATTTTTCCCGATTTTTTTCCGCAGTGTCATTGAATGTAGTTTTTGTGTAGTCCAGAGCAAACGTGACTTAACCACCTTAGTGGGGAGGGGCGAGCGGGCTGGTACTTTTTGTCTATAACATCAAAAATGATTGTAAGTTTATTGCTGAAGGTTTCTCGTTGTTGTAGCATTGAAAAAGGCGGTCAGAGAGTACTTGAGGTACACTTTTGTTTGGGAAATGTTTAACGAAAATCCTAATCAAGAGTAGAATAGACTTTTGAAGATAGATTTTTATCATAGCTCCAAGAGTTTTGCTTAGAGTGGTGTCGATCTGGATCTCTCACCATCACTTAACGGTCGGCAGCTCTGTTATCGATCATACACGAGCTACATGATTTACAATGCCACAATCGTCTAAGAGCAAAAGCTGCACAAAAAACCTTGATTGTATGATGGCTTCAAATTTGGATTGTTTTGGTTTGATTTTGGAAAGTAGAAGAACATTTTTTGTTTATCAGTTTTTGATTGGATTAAGGGTCGCCCACAGCAATTTAGCGGTTAGCTTGACTTATCTTGTAGACTTTGGAATTATTTGAGCCGTCTTTATATTGAAATTTTAGCGTAAAGGTATGTTTTAGACAAAGACGATGGTCACACTGTAAATAAAAATGGATGACGAGACGGAGAGTAGAACGCAGTAAGAGTAGACAGACAGAGACGAACGAAGACAGAAGTTTTATATAGAATGCACAAGACAGACAGAACAAACTCGTATTGACAATGTAAATAGTAAACCGTATATAGAAACCCGTGTAAATAGAAGCCCTAAGACTGGAAGAAACCGTCGATTACAAACTCCAAATTTATTTTCAATTTCAACTATATGATAAAAATGAAGGACAGTATGTGTCAAATTTTATCCAGATAAGATAAAAACTGAAATATGCTACAAAGAAGACGCGAGAATTTTGGGGGAAAATTTCTCTAGTTCGTCTTTTCTAATCGAAACACTTTTTAATACGTTCCATCAATTTGTAAAGTCTACCAAAGAATTGAATTGAAGACCGTGGTTCTTTAAAATGAACCATTGCTTGCACTAACTAAAGTATTTTCCGAAAAATTAGTTTCTAAAATTTGTGCACACAAATGATTTCAAGCAGTTAGTTATTGAACAGAACTTTTTTGGCCTTTTTACGTGGTTAGGAGGACAAAAAAACGATTTTTTCAAATTTTTTCTCTGAGAAGACCCTTAAATTGATTAATGTAAAAATTTGTACACAAATTATGGCAGCTTTTACATGTATTTTAAAAAATTTTTAATTTATAAATATTATAATTTTGAAAGCTGCTGTAGGTGATCTCCAGGAGCTCTTCTCAAAAAAGGCGCCCTGCGGTGACCATGACATCTCTCGACTTGAACATCCAATATTAAAAATACCAAACGGATTTTTTTTTAAAGTAATGTATAATGTAAAAAGCAACAAAAAATTTGTTGACAAAATGTCGGTTTCTAAAAATAAATCGATTTCTTCCCAAGGCTGCAAAACCGGTCCTGAACCGAACCCCTTAGAACCGGTTCAGTTCGGGTTTTTGAGGTCCGACGAACCGAACCATGAACCGAACCCCTAATATTTTGGACTCCTCGAACCTGAACTCCCGAGCCGGACCACTTTTTTCGAAAAATTATGTTCGGTTCAACAAATTAAGTAGTTATTGTTTGAGTTATTTCCCAAACTCAGCAATAGATGGCGCCACTACCTTGACCTTATGGCTAGGCCACGTTATCTCTTTAGTTTAAAACACAGATTAGGTTTAAGTTCGGTTTTTAGAGACGACGTGTTGCCGGTAAGAATGAGTGTAACACAATGGAGAATAGCTAAGTGTCAGTGTGCGTGAACTAGAGATGTAAAGATACATAAACAGGCGGGATTATCGATGCTATGTGTGAGCTAGTTAGATGAACTGGATCTGTGATTGGAGCTGGATGAACTGGGACTTTACCGCCACAACAAGATTAAGTTTATGTTCGGTTTATTACAGACGGCGTGTTGCCGGTAAGAATGACAACTATTTGCTTGGCAGTTTGTTATATGGTACTAATATATTCATCCGATTTGGATCAAAACCCAAAATTGTGTGGAAACCGATAATACTCGTAACTAAAGTGCATAATCACGCTACCATTAAAAACAAAAAGTTTTCACAGTATATCAAAGTCATCCGTTCCGCCCGTTCCGACAAATGTACAGCGTATTTGTCATTAACGACTTCGTGCAAAATTTTAGTCAAGATAACAGAGAGGATCGCATAGAAACAGACAGACAGAAGGAGATGGCTATATCAACTCAGCTCGTTAGGTCGATAAAGAAAATATATACATTATGTGGTCGGAGATGGACAATTTCAATATATACTCTGCAAGGGTATAAAACGAAATTTTCATCTGTGAAAACTTCGAATACTTGCTAAATATTATATATATATTAAATATACTAAAGAAGCTTGTGTTACAATTCGAGACTGATCGATTTTCCAGTTTCCGATAAGTCTTGGTCACTGACTTTAAAAAAAAGAGTTTGGAGAAAAACGCTTTTAAAGTTTCTAAAGCATTATAAAATTTTCCTGACACGTCTTTAAAAATTTGCGTATAATTTCGAAATAAATCACCTGACCGAATTGCAATATTATGTGTACTTGAATATATCGCTCACTTACTTCCAGACTGTCATAACTCAGAAAACACAAAATCGTTTATTTTGAGTTATTTTGAGAGTCTTTAAGGAAGCGATATATACAAAGCGGAAATTAAATAATTAAATCGATTTTATAAAAACGCAAAGAAGTAACGAACTTACCAAAATGCCCTCGCATCTATAGTATTAATTTTATTCATTTAAAGACTTAGTAAACTCAAAAAAATCAAGAGAAATCCCATTTAGTTTGAATTTTCTAGTTCTGAGTACGAAATTCTTATTTCTAGTTCATTTCTGGATTATACTATATTTCTGGATAATACTATAATTATTTAGTCTTACTCTTATATTTTAAAAATTAGGAATGGTTTTTTCGAAAATCAAGATACAATATAGTGCGAAATATGTTCTCGATATCTTCAAACTTGTAGAATTTATTGACCACTTTTCTACAAAACTATTGTGGCAATATCTTTTAAGCTCATTGGAACACTCTCCTTGAACAAAAGTCTAGTTTATGTATTATGCATACCTCAAGGAATAATGTTTTAAAATTATTTCTTTAGGTGTGTGTCATTATCCAAAAACAAATTTGCTTTACATTTGAGCGCAAAATTTTAAACGATATATCAGAAAAGTTACTATGGTAATAGGTGCAAATTATATGCTAGCTTGATAAAACATCTGGTTATACGACTTTAAATGGCATTTAAGAATTAATCATACATGTTTG
Organism: Lordiphosa stackelbergi; assembly: GCA_018904235.1. Taxonomy (NCBI): domain Eukaryota; kingdom Metazoa; phylum Arthropoda; class Insecta; order Diptera; family Drosophilidae; genus Lordiphosa; species Lordiphosa stackelbergi. Next base: position 85,711 of record JAEIFU010000713.1, on the reverse strand, counting down.
GATGCAGCAGTACGCTACAATATTAGGTGTCAGTGTTAGAATATATTGAAGATATCGTCATGAACCCAATAGGTTATAGAGCTAGTGCGGATGAATTCTTCATACTCTCTAAAAGTGCATTTTGATACTTTACTCTCCTGGCCTCAGCTTCGGCAACGTTCAACTTGTTTATGTGTAAATAGCAAAATGTCTTCGGCCCCAGGGGGCATCAGGTAACAAATCGCTTTGGTTTACAGACACCCCGCAGCAGAATGACTGAAGAAATTAGGCAACGGTTTCTCTTCAATGGTTCACTTGATATTTTTTTCTAAGCAATAAGTCTTTAAAGCCTACACTCAGATAAGATACAAATTTAGTTCATCACAATACTTCTCATGAAAAAATTTTAAACTGCTTTGAAATCGAACAATTTTGAACAGAAGCCTTACTTTACGAAGTGGTGTGCCTAACTAAATTGGTATCTCCTTTGAGTAAACGCTTTTAAGGTTTAAAGAAAAAGAAACTCTCACTATTAATGTACTGTGAAAAAATTGTCAGTGTACTTGAACTATTGGAAACTGCTGAAAAGATTAGATATAACGGTCTTTAGAAATCGTCACTAGCAGCTTTATGGTTAAGAAGTTCCCTTAAAAGCTTTTCAGTTTCTTAAGATTTAGAAAATAACGATAATACCGATGTTTTTGGAAGCGATATATCAAATATCGATATTGAAAATTTAGTTTTTAATATTACGATATTGATATTTTGAGAAATATCGACAACCCTACTCCCACCCCATCGGTTTTTAAAAAAAAATTTTTTTTTTTTTACTTTTCGGGGAATTGAACCCAGGACTTTATGCACCCAACGAACAACGATTGGAATAGCGTGTTAGCACATTACGCCATTGCACCCTTTTTTTATTTAGACGTCTAAGTGGCCAACTATAGTTTTCTTTGTGGTGGTTGAATTGAACTGAATTGTTCTCATTTGAAGCACATTTGTTTTTGGATTATTTCGAGATAGTCTTGATCTTATTTGAAGTTAAGTGCAATTTTTTACTTAACAGTTGTGGTTATAATTTCGTGTTGGTAAAGAGATTGGTTTGATAGGCAATTCGACAACTGGTGAGAAGGAATCTAACAGATGCGCACTGTATTCTAGGTATTATTTTGTATAAAGTTTATCCCACAAATACAATTTCGAAAATAAAAGCGAAAATCATTTAACGGGACTTAACGGCGATACTAAATATTATTCGAGATTCGAAAACCATTTATTTTTACAATAGAAACTGAAAAAAACGGAGCCTAGGAAATACCGGTACTGTTCAGTTTTTATTGGACCTAAGGTTTAAAGGCGAATCCGAAAGGCAAAGATTGATAAGCTTTTTAATGTATATTTACTTTACAGCTGCCGCCAATAGATGGTTAAGGTGACCGATTGTGTAAAGTCTTTTAAAGAAATAACTTTTGTTTTTATTAGATGTTCCGAGGTGGTATGAAACCCATGACCTCTTGCACAGAAGGCACATGTGAAATTGTTCGTTTAAAAATCAAAAACAAATAAAATCTTTAGCATTTTTGGGAACTAAAATAATAATAACCACAATATGCAATGATTTAACTATTTCCAAATCTACTTTTATTTTGAGAGAGAATAAAGAGAATAAAATAAGAATAAACCAGAATATGGATTTTCAATCAATATCAGCTGTGCTCCGGCTTTCACTTACTTTTGCGATTTGCGATTTCAACAAATTCGTACGAATTCAATTATAAGTGCTCCCAAATTCGCAACTTTTTGTTATCGATTCTGTTTCATTCCCAATTCGTTCTGCAACACTTCACGTGGCAGAAGCAGCTGTCTCGACAAACTTATCGGTTATCGCCCCAGCCAAATCGCAATTTGTTGTTGTCAAAAGGTATTTTGCTGCTTGTGCAATTTTGAGAGGGTTAGGAAAAAAATTGTTTAAGACAAGAATTTAATTCAAATTGTATAAGAGAGTCCACAAAAAACAATCTAAAATAGTCACAGAATATTACAAAAATTGGTTCATAGAAAGGCAGCTCTTATCTCCAGCGACATTTCCCATTTACTTTTCAATTCACGGACTCATACGTCGCCGGTTTTATATCGGCCAAATTTTGCGATTTGCGAATTTTGGAGCAACTACTTTTGCGATTTAGCGACGAAATCGTAAAATTTTTGCGATAGCGAAAATGGGAGCATGGGTGTATGATTTATTATTTTGAGTGTCATTACTGCTGCAAATTTGTTCGATTACTGTTTGAATCTTAAAATAATACTTCTTTACTGGTACGTATACTGAGAAATTTAACATTTTGAAACGTACCGGAAAACAAACTCTTTTCGGAAATAGTCACTAGCGAGAATTAAATTTTTTAAATTTAAATAATTTTTTTGAAAATAATAAAAAGTAAGCCTGACCTCATTTTTTTGTTAATGTGTACACAATTTTTTTCCTACTCACCAATTTGGTTTCCAAAAATATGGTATTAGCTGCTGCGAATATTTTTGTAAGATTTCCTTATCCAAAGTATTGTTGTTGATTACTTTTGTCCAGGTTTCTACTCGAAATGGTTTTTTTTGGGGGGAATGTTTTTTTTTTTGCTTTTTATTTTCTTGATTTTTACCGAAATATTAAATTTCGCGCAAATATTGAAAAATTCTCAAATACTTTTTTGTTTGTTTTATTAATTTTTGTGGGTATTTTGGTAATATAATAATATTATCTGAATGTTTGGTTTGTGTTTTAATATTTTTGTTTGGTTCGCACTACTAAATATTTAGTTTAATTTGTGGTCGAAAAGTGAATTTTTTACATGTTTTTCGATTTTTTGCTTTTGCCGCGATATGAATAGTGTTTTTATATATATAGAGATAATGATATTTTTTTTTGTTTTGAAAATTGTTTGTGCTGCACACTGTTCTTGGTTTTTGTTTGGTAACTTTCACCTTTGTTTATGAAAATTGTTTCTTAGACTCATTTTAGAACATTTTTTTTTGTTGACCGCTTTGTTTGACGAACGCAAAAATTCTTACGAAACTTAACACAAAAGTTTAAATTTTTTGAAATTTAATTTTTTGCTTTTTTGTTTTGGATTACAGAAAAGAATTTAACAAATTTTGGCTATTTCTGATTTTGTTTTTCGTTTATTTTGTTTGTTTTCTTATTTTGTGGATTTTCTGTTTTCACTTCGGTTTTACTGTTTTTCTTAGCGGTTTGCTGCGGAGTTTTTGGGGGTTGGGGGGCGGAGGTTCGATTCGGTTTCGGTTTGTGTTGCTTACTATTTTTTTTGTTGCTGGGTTGGTTGGTTTGTTTATTTGTTTGTTTGTTTGCTTGTTTTATGTTTTGGTTTTCTTTTACTTTGATTTTGCTTTTGATTTGGGGTTTCTTTTTATGCGTTTTATAGATATTTTGTTGTCATATTTTGTTGTTGTTATTATGGTTACAATTTGTTTGCTATTATTTTGGGGTTTCAGTATTATTTTATTCCTTATTATTGATTGTTGTTGTTGTTGTTGTTTGGTTGCTGGTTTTGTAGTTGTAGTTGTTGCAGTGGTTGTTGTTGTTTGTTGTTTGTAGTTGCTGTTATGTAGTTGCTGTTGTAGTTGTATTCCAAATTTTGTTGTGAATTTTGTTTGTTAAATTTTGAGAAACTAACTAAAAATCACTTTTTTCGTTTTTTCCATACAACTGAAAGTTAACTATTTTCCTTTTGTTGTTGTTGTTGTTGGTATTGGTTGTTGAAATTAAGATTTGAACTTAAAAAATAATAACTGATTGCACTTAAGTTTTGTTTGTTATTAATTTGTTATATTTTATAGAGTTATTATGTTGACTTTTTTGTTCAGTATTATTATTATTATTTTTGTTATTATTATTATGATTTGAGTTTAATTAACAAAACAATATTTTGTAATAAGTATCAACAACGTTTTAACGTAATCTTTAAAAATGTTCCAAACAGTCAAAAAGCACCTGCATTAGAAAAGAGAAAGAGAGGAAGAGAGAGAGAGAGAGAGAGAATTGTGAGATATATTCAATCATTGATTATTAAGTTGAAATTCCCTGTGTTTCTCTGTGTGTTATCTGACAATTGTTTAGCTTTACTTCCTGTTGCCAAAATAAACTCAACACATGGCCACACACCGCAGACAGTTAACCCCCACCCCCGTATTTCCCACCCCCACCACTTGCCACGCATTGTCTAAACACACGAAAGAGAGAGAATCGAGCTGCAAGAGAAACAGAGCGCGCGCAAAGGACAATGCCGGGCAAAGGGTTGGAGGGAGGGAGGCAAAAAACTAAGCGAACAAACAAAAATTTTCAAGTTCAAAACACCGCCTAGATGAGGAACAGTTCCTGCCGTGGGCAGGGGTCAGGGGCAGGGGCAGAGGGTGGGTGTGTGAGTGTGTTCCAACAAAACCAAATCAAACCTATGAGAGAAGGCAAACAACAAAACAAATTGTGATACAATCAAAGTCAAAAAAAAAGAACGACAACGCCAACGAAATAAAAGTTACCCGACGCCGACATTGCACTTCGTGTGAAGATACAGATACACACACACACACACAAAGCACACTCCTTGCATACTAAATGGGGGGGTCACTGGCTACCCACTAAAACACACCAAAAAGTTTCTAATAGTTGAGCAAAAATTGATAGACCAAATCAAGTAAGAAGTCAATAGTTGCAGACACTTTTTTAGGAAAAATAAACTGTGTTTTTTTTTTCGACGGAAACTATGCGGTCTAAAATGTCACATCTGGCTAGGCTATTGCCTTTAGTGCTCAAATTGGACAAATTTATTTCAAATATTATAGATCAGAACCAATGTTTTGAGTTTTTTTTTTAGATCCTGTATCGAAAAGCTTGAATTCTTAAAATCAATTATTCATCCCGTGGCAAGTTTAGTTATTTAGGCCTGTTCCCGTTTTCGATTTCGATCAAATTATGTGAAATCGAAATTGATAGCAATTGTTTCATGGAAGTGACAATCAAATTATTCGGTTTTAAAAAATTAATTTCTTAAGATGAAGAAATGAAAAGTAATCAATTCGTCAAAGAACGAGATTAGTAAGAATTTTGACCTCATTTATTTGTAAATTTAATAAGAGAAGAAGTACCTAAAAATTGGAAACCGTTTGATTTAAATAATTTTTTCAAGGTTGTACTAGAAGTTGCATGTGCCGAAAGCAAAAACGATCGAAATGAAACTGAGCTGTTCGCAATTCCGCATTAGCGAATGCGCAGTGTTGATCGAAATTGTTCTTGTTACCATTCAGCTGAATTAGAGTTCGAAAACGATTCGAACTTTCATTCGAAAAGAAAATCGATTTCTATTTGACTCGGAAACGGGAACATCAAAAGAAAACGATTCAGAATTACAATCGTTTTACTTTTAAAAACCACTCGGAAATGGGAACAGACCTGATTATATCATTTTTTAATCCTTTAATCCTTGTAGCAAGGATTATCATAGACCCTAGAACAGCAATGGCCACAAGTAGCCCCCAGGGTCCGAAGACATTTTGCTATTTACACTCATGTATGTGTACGAACTCATGCCGAAGCTGAGGCCACGAGAGTAAACAGGCCTTCAGGCCTGTTATTTCCGCACACCAATACACTCTCACTTTTTGGCCTCATTCTCAAAGATGAGTAACGGCCATACAAGTAAATGATGAGGAAAATTTCAATGTGGACCTTCGATTTTACATGTGTGTGCGATTAGTCAAACCATCTTTGCACTCGCGCTGCACCCAAATGTAAAATTGTACACAGAAAAAAAAGGACATTTGTTGAAAATCCGTTGCATAATTTCGGTATCCATTTGGACTGGTTAAAAACTTCTAAAAATTATATTAAAATATCCCCTTAATGTTAAATTGATCTTAGATTTTAATCCAATGTGTTTGAAAATCGTCCAAAGGATATGAAAAAACTATCCATTCCAAATGTATTTTTTTTCGTCCTCGAATTTCCCTGACATTCACTTGTATGGCCGTTACTCATCTTAGTGAATTCTAGAGACCATATGCTTCTGCGACGCTATTAAATACTAGCTGAGTTGATATATAGCTGTATCCCACATCAGTTTCAAAACTATCTTTTGAAAACTACGCATGCCAATTTATTAATTTGAATGAATTTTTAACTTTTTTCCAATGTCTTTTTCTCGCAGCACAATGAAAGATTTTCCTAGAATATTCGCCTCTTAGTTTGGACGATATCACAGATCAAAGAGCAAGGGAACCAACAAATTTCTGCAAAATTTTTCAAAAATTAATTTAACAAATCGCAACAAAATTTACCCTAACAGTGCTAAAAATATAATATTTAAGTTTGGTAAAATCTGTTCAATAAAAATTATTCCATAAACCTGCATTAAACAGTTCCAAGAATTTAAAATCTTAAAAACAAGCTAATTAAAAAGATTTGAAAAAGGTGCAAAATGAAAGAGTCGAGTTGGTACTTATTTAAAATTGGTCTTAAACACCATCCTAGCCGCTTCATTTCACACAAAGCAGAAAAGTCGTTCTGTTTAAGTTCAAATTCATATAAATAGAAACACTTTTGAACTGTTTTTAAATCTGAATGCTATTGCACAGCAGCTTGGTTGAACAGAATACTAAATTTCCAGCATCTCATTCTGAAAATCAAATTTTTAAAACCAAATTTTTAAAAATTATTTCCGTTGCATATCACAGATAGAACTTTTTGCGTAAATTTCTAAGACGGACCCGATTGAACTGGGACGAAATATATTTGTAGGGGCTTACAAATCAAAAACTAATGTTGTTTTCGATAGCAACCTTGGATTGGGACTATTTAGTGGCCTCGAGGTCAAAACTAACTAAACCAAACATTTGTATTAGTATTTTTGAGCCCTTAAACACAAAAATCGTCATGAAAAAATTTGTAATATTTTTTTCGATCCCAAACATTTGGCAGCCTTTCCCAAATCATGTTCAAATGTTTTAAATAGTGGAAATTTTCATAAAATCGCGAAAACGCTGGGTTTTTTTGAATCGGAGGAAAAGTAATTTAAGAAAACTGTGTTTACGTATCTTCAGTTTTGGTTTGTTGATATCACAATTTTCATTTGAATATTATATTTATTACATTACATACACCATTAAGGCCTATATAGGCAACTTTGCTTCAAATTCAAAAATCTTAAGTGCAATTTTCATTAAGATTAATATTTATTTTACTGTTCAGCAAAGGCACATGTAAAGTCAAAAATATACAAAATGACTTTATTTCAATGACTTGATAGTTCAACGGTCGAACGTCTCAACAGCTGAAGGGTTGGTCTCGTCCCCGACTAATTGAGAAAATTATTTCTTATCACACTTAGAAAGCATTATTTGAATGTTGCACCTTTTCTTGACAAATTTTATCTGGGTCTGTTTGGGTGTTTCGTGATAATAGTTAAAAAAATGTGTGATTTAATAGAATCCTATGTTGAGCCTCTTTGAAAATGCGGATAAAGCGATAGCGAATTTGGGATAAGTCCTTTTTAATGAGAATGCCGCGAATGCCGTGATTTGCCACAATGATGTGCCAATACTTTAATAATAATAACCGTTAACGTAACTGAAATCCAATCATAAATTAGGTTGATAACCGTTAACCGTAAAAAACAAACGTAATAAAAACAACCGAAAAACGATCCAAACAGTTACCTACGTATCCATAACCGTAATATAAACTTTCAGAACCACAGGAACAAAGTCGATCGATACCGAAGCAGTTAACCAAGTTTAGACGTTAAATCTCCAACTACAAAGTGTGCTGGGTAAATAAGCTGTATCACTAGATCATCAGATTAACTGGTGGAATATAATTGTAGTGTTGATAAACACTTCGGTTCTTCTAAAAAAATTAAATAAAAATAAAAAGATAATTTTGAGTTATATAAAAATTTGGATGTTCTCTCTATCTTAGTAGCTGTGGTGTAGGGTAAGGTATGAGACTGAAAGTCAAACAGACCTGTTTACTTGATAACCCATTTGACGTGAAAACTCTAAATAATTTTAAGTTTAGAATGATAAATTGAACAAAACTTTAAGACGTTCGAGTTTCGAGGAACTCTTTAAATTCCGTCAAATGGATTCGTTTCCTGATTTAATATTTGTCACTTTTTTCTAGCTTGTCCATTTGAAAATAATGCTTTTAACTATTAGTTCGTTTTGAAGATTATACAATTCGGCAATTGCATTTTATTCTAAGATCAAAAATATTTTGATTCTTGGATCCCAACAACACAGAGGAAAATTGGGATTGAATTGAAAATGTTAGAACTTTTTCTAAGGACTTTCTAAATACGAACACTCTAACGAAAATTTTACTATTTAGGGAATGTCAAAATGGTCCTAAAAACGGTTAACCTTCTCCACGTTTTTTGCTCCGGTTCAGGTTCAGTTTCGGGCGGAAAAAAATTATTCATTCGGACTTGCTTTAATTCCCAAAGTATCCGATTCCAGAGCGGTACGACTCCGAACCGGTTTGCAGCCATGGATTTAACAAACAAAAAACAGTATTCTTGGCGAAAAATAATCAAATAGTTGCCTCTTACATTCTGGGTTCGTAAAAAACACGCACGCTTACTTTTTTAGCACTTAAAAATTTTAATAATTTCAATTTTTTTCTCAGATTTAGAAAAAATTATCAAATTACTAGTTATCAACTGCACAGCTGGCTAAGCGGACGCTGTGCCTTTTCCCTGAAGACGAATCCCGAAGGGGTTTAAAATATATTGGAAAATCAAAAACTCGTGTTTGTTTGTTTTTAATAAGCACGTAAAAAACATTGACCTCGAGCCAGCTAAAAAATCCTAAGTAAAAATTTTCGGTAAAAATTTCAAAATTCCTAAAAAAAAACTGCTATAATTTTATACCGAACCCCTTCAGATTCGGTTTTGTTCGATTTTTTAAACTGCACTTATTTACCAAACTTATAACCAATCAAATTAAAACTGATTTTATTAAATTTTTTATGGAACGCAAATGATTGTGTCGACTGGTCTCTCCGATGGCATATTTCAGATTTTGTCACAGACTTTTCTCAATTCAAAGCCATCTTTATTCCAATTGTTCTGATGACCACTATATGTTATCCGATTTCAAGCTAAGTCAGCTATAGGATATAGTCTTTAAAACTGAGAGACTAGAATGAACATACGGACATGAAGCAACTCAGATTGTTGTGCTGATCAAGAATATATATATATACTGTATGGGGTCAAAAATGATTTCAATTTCTACGATCAGTCTTTAATCCGTCTTCTAATCGGTACATCCAACTATGCCGTAAACCCAAATTCGCAAGGCCAACCGGCGCACACACACACACCCCATAGACACATATACATCGAAATTCCCACAAAATAAAAGACGGAACTTGGAACTTTTTTTTTTCTAAGACGCCGCCTCACACACACACACACACACACACACACACACACACTCTCCAAAAGCTAAATCGTCACAAATAACAAGACTAGCACAACGCCAAATTGTAGGAAGTATCGGCATCTGGCGAGAAGCTAAAAAAGTCCCAACCGAAAAAAACAAAAAAAATCACACACAAAGAAAGAAATTCACAGAGAAACACAGAGCAAAAATTTCTTTTAGCGCGAAAAACTCTTGAGTTGTGTGCCGCACGCGAGAAATTTTTTGGAGCGCGCGAGCTCCACGAAACGCACCGAAAACGGCCAAAAAGATGAATATGTGCAAAAATCTTTTGCATACGCTCAAGAACCCCATGAAAGCCATGACGAAGTCGACGCCGGCCGAGGCAGAAGGCAGCGCGACAACCGACGCGACGAGAGAGCCCGTAAAGAAAGGTGGGGGCGGCGCAGGCGGTTGGGTGGAGGCATAAAAGAGCTTTTTACGAGCACAAAACACACACGGAAAAAAGACCAAAAAAAACGAAGCGCAGGCAAAAAGACGAAGAATGCGACACAAAGAGAGAGCGAGAGAGAATCGCCACAGTGCCGCAGAGAGCTCCACTCAAGACTCTGGCGGGTGTCTCTGCGTGTGTGTGTGTGTGCGAGAGTAAACAGCGTAGCATTCGCAAAAAAGTTTGCAAAAAGACACTTGGAGGTGTGTATGGGAGCCTGCTGCTGTATCTCTTCGTATGTATGTGTGTGTGTCGCGCGACAACGCACGCCACGCTGTCGACTTTAGCGTCGACGTCGCGTGCCTTTGCAGTTGAGGTTTTTGTTTTGTTGTTACTGGGGGGAGGGGAGGAGACTGGCAGGCAGTGAAGGGTTCAACATTGGCATGCAATGCTCTCCAGTCTGTCTATCAGTGTATACAAAGTGTGTGCAAGTGTGTGTGTGAGTGAGGAGTTGCGACAGGTCTGGCTTGCAGTGTGTGGCGTTACCATTTCACCTACTCCCTCCCCCTCCCCACCCCCTGCACTTGGTGTCTAGCTCAGTGGAGTTTTTGGAGCCGCTCTTGTTCCTTTTGCAGTGTGAAAGTGTTACGATTTGAATATAGCCCGAGCTTAGAACTGGGTAAATCAACTGCCGTTGGGAACAGGAGGGGAGTTTAAATTTTGAAAACCAGAAATAGACAAAAATATAAACACATCTTGCACCATTTTTCATGCAATTTGTACAAAAGTTTGAAAACTATTTCATCATGCGATTTGAATACATTTTTAGTCTACCACCCGATTGTTCTATGTCCTCTCATTCTTAAGGCGGAACTAATTTGGCGATGTTTCTTTAGTTACTTTACTTTAGTTGTTGAATAACAAGTACCGATTTCAAAGCAGTTTGATAAGTGATCCCAAGTACGTGATGAGTGTTTCATCACAGTTCCTAAATTCTTTGAAATAAACTACGCAAGGAAACAAACTATCTCAAACAATTTTACGTCTTTTTTTTGGCTAAGATATATCATTTTTTCAAACAATGTTGACACAGTTATCTTCTAAGGTTTACAAACAAAGAAAGTCAAATCAAACGAATACGTTCCAAGCAAAACTCGCCTAAAAAGGATAATAATATGCATTTTAAGCAACTACCGAGTGGTCCATCTAGTGTTTGGTATTTGAACTATTCATAATTTGACTTTAAAAACGTCAAATGTCATTCGGTGGGTCGCTATTAGCTTGAAGAAAGTTGGGAAATATTAAAAACATATTTCCAAAGTGGTGAGTCCTGGGTTTGTCGATATTTCTCAAAATATCAATATCGATAATATCAAAAATCCAAATTTTTAATATCGATATTTGATATATCGCTTCCAAAAAACATCGATATATCGATATTATCGTTATTTTCTAAATCTTAAGAAAACTGAAAAGCTTTTAAGGAACGTCTTAACCATAAAACTGCTAGTGACGATTTCTAGAGACCGTTATATCTAATCTTTTCAACAGTTTCCAATAGTTTCCTCAAACTACACTGTACCTTTTTTCAAAGTACATTAATAGTATGAGTTTCTTTTTCTTTAAAGGCCTATACTTAGATGAGATAAATTTTTAGTTTGGTACGATATTTCACATGAATAAAACAATTTTGTACAGCTTTGAAATCTGAATACGTTTGAAAAGGCATCTTATTTGTATGAAGCACTGTGCCGAACTAAATTTTTACCTCATCTGAGTATAGGCCTTAAACCTTAAAAGCGTGTACTCAAAAAGAGATACAAATTTAGTTAGGCACACTACTTCGTATAAGTAAGGCTTCTGTTCAAAATTGTTCTGATTTCAAAGCAGTTCAAACGTATCTTTTTTTCATGAGAAGTATTGTGATGAACTAAATTTGTAACTTATCTGAGTGTAGGCTTTAAAGACTTATTGCTTAAAGGAAATATCAAGTGAAGAATTTAAAAGAACCCGTTGCCTAATTTCTCCAGTCATTCTGCTGCGGGTGTCTGTAAATCAGCGATTGTGACCTGATGCCCCCAGGGGCCGAAGACATTTCGCTATTTACACATAAACAAGTTGAACGCTTGCCGAAGCCAAGAGAGTAAAGTATCGAAATGCACTTTCAGACAGCATGAAGAATTCATCCGCACTAGCTCTCCAATAACCTATTGGGTTCATGACGATGTCTTCAATATATAACACTGACACCTAATATTGCAGCGTTTGCGCATCCACACGTGTATGATTAATTCTTAAATGCGATTTAAAAGTTGTATTACCAGATGTTTTATCAAGCATAGCACATAATTTGCAACTATTACCATAGTAACTTTTCTGATATATCGTTTATAAAAATATCGATAATCGCCATATCGGCATACAAAATATCATATCGGAATTACCCTTATCGTCCAACAAAAACACAATATATCGATACAAAAAATATTGACAACCCTAGTTTTTTCGCCTCTAAAATTGGGGAAATTTTAAAAAAAAAAACTTAAAAAAAAATAATTCCGGAAAACTCAATTTGTGGATGAATTCGTGAAGCGAGTTCCGTGAAACTGGAATGTTGGTGGATAAACCAACCGCGGGTACGTAGCGTATGTGATCCATATTCAAAATTAAAATGTGCCAACTGCAGTAACGCCCAATTGACCATCCGAATAGTCTGCAGTTCGCAAATTGGGCGGAAGATCGTTTGGTCGAAGATGGTGAAATTTACCGAAAAAAATCATCTTTTCGTATGAAGCACATTTCCACCTCGGTGGTTAAATAAACAAAAATTATCGGATCTGGGGCACAGAAAATTCGCATATCGTCGTCGAGAAGCCAATGCACTCACCACGTGTCCATGTTTGGAGCGGATTTTGGTCTCGTGGCATCATTGGTCCATTTTTTCTTTGAAAATGAAGAAGGAGCTACCGTGACCGTGAATGGTAAGCGCTAACGCGCAAATTTTAAGCCATTGGTTCTTCAAGGAAATTGAAGCGGAAGCCTTGGACAATATTTGGTTTCAACAAGACGGCGCTACGCCACCACAGCGCACACCAGAATCAATCTTCTGCGCCCTCAAAAATTGAATAATCAGCAAATATGGAGTTGTGAATTGACCGCCAAGAATTTGTGATCTGACACCGTTAGACTATTGTCTTTGGGGAGCGGTCAAGGACAAATGTTATGCAAACAATCCTGAAACAATTGATGAGTTGAAGAACGAGATTCGATTTGCTATTGCTGTCATACGGCCGAATTAATTGAAAATGTTCTCAAAATTAGGTGGATGGGGGCTACTGCAAGTCAGCCATGGTGGTCATTTGACCGATTTGTTTTTCATAAATAAATAACATAAACCAAAAATAAAAAAAAAAAAAAAAAAAAAAAAACCCACCAAAAAAAAAAAAAAAAAAAAAAAAAAAAAAATAAAAAAAAAAATAAAAAAAAATATTATTTCCCACACCCCCCCCCCCCCAAAATAAACAAATATATCTCCACATTATATATTCATTATTTCACATATTTCCAGTAATCAACAATTATTTATCAATCTGCCTGGGAATGATAAAGATCGGTTAATCGATAGTAAAGTTATAAGCAAAGAAATTTCGATGTCGCAGCGCTGCAGCTCCGTTGCGTTCTGGTGTTGCTGTAGAAGCAAAATACACTCTAAGCTTCTCCGACGCTGGTACAGAGTATAATAAAGTCGAACACTGCTCGATTTTCTTAATTTTTTTTTTGCAAAATTAGCCAAAATGATAAAATATACTGTTCCCGTCTGCAACAATATCAAATATTTCGAAAACGAGCAAAAACGAGCAAAATGTATTAATTACACCAAGTCATATACATTTTAATGGACACAATTGCATCTTTAGTTGCGAGAAGCAAAGAGGAGCTGCCCACTTTTTACTCCAGGAACAAGTGACACTTAGGCTAGATTTGCCCAATAAATACCACAGCAACCTCACATAAAAACAAAGGCAAAAACATAAAAAAGCTCCCAATTTCTTTATTTTCTTGTAATTTACATTCCTTTTTGCACATTTTGGCATTTCCAAAACATTAATTGCTCTATACCTTTATAGCTGTTTTTAATTTTGAAAGAAGAGGTCATGCCATGGCAACAGAGCAATACAATTTTTGGTTGAAAAAAAACTTATTTTATTCAGCCCGAACAGGGATGCACAAAAAATGTTTTGAACCAGCAATTAGAGTTCATGGTTCTATACTCTTTCAGAGGAATCAATCTTTTTCCAATATTCCAACATTTACTTTTTTTGTAGTGAGGGCAATGTATATTTTAAACTAGACCTTTTTATCCTTTTTGGGATCCATTGGATATTTTCGAAATCGATTTATTTTCGCCAAAAGGATATATCAGAAATAAAAATATTTCATGGATCTTTATTCTTCATCCAAGGAACTGAAAAGTGGTGGGGAAGATATTTAAAAAAATGTATCTTAATGTGGATTTTAGAATATCCGTTCTACGGAGATCTTTTTATTGCTCTGGGTAAATTTTAATGCATATCTCGGGTTAGAAACTGAAAGTGGGATAATACATTTATTTTCTTGTAACTTTAATTTTTATTTAATATTATTTCTAATTTTTGGACAATTTAGAAATAACAAGAAAGTCCAACTGAAAACCTGAACCCAGAACTCCAAATTATTTTTCACGGTGTGACAAATCATTTGAACCTGAATCTAACTCCAAACTATCGCTTCAGCAATAAATGTATTAACCATACAAAGCGATTATTTTTTAATTCTACACTTACTTGCCCTTCTCAAAGACATACATACATACAATTGTGGAAAACTTTGTTTTTTTTTTACCACCTTTAACTACATATTCCTTATTTTGAAAACGTTTTGAAGTTTTGGAAATGTTCTCAAAAAAATTTATTAAGCGCTGTTCAAAGAAATTTTTACGATCCCAATGCGACGAAGATTCTGTACACTTCTCTTGTCCGTACGGCTCATGTGTGTGGTCTCCCATCAAGATAGAACTGTGCAAAAACAATTCTTATTGTTCTTTCTTCGTGGTTTCAACTGGAAACCTTTATACTTGTAGACTTCTTTTAATTAACCTTCTCTTCCTATCCCTTTCCATTCCGTAGAGTTATGCTTGGGGTTTGGCTCAACCACAACGTTCCTATTAGACTGGCTCGTAATTATTTCCTTATCACTGAATCGTTGTACTACTAACTATGCCTTGCATTAACCGTTTCGATTCTTCAGTGCTGTTTACAATAAACTCTACAGAGAAATCAAATCCAAAGCTTCTCTTCCTGTTTTAAAACCAACTATTTTAACTTATTTAGCCTGTAATTAAAATTACTTTATGTTTTTAATCCAAGTTTAATCCAAATTGTATAAGAGAGCCCACAAAAACAATCAAAATTGTTCCAGAATATTACAAAATTAAGGGGGTATCTCCAGCGATGCTGTTTTTTGAACCTTTTTAAAAATAATTTTATTTGAAAACGCAGAGTTTTCCAATTCTGTTTTTTTAATATGTTACAAACAGATTAAAGAAAACAAATGAATTTCATAGCTTCGATACGAGGGCTGTTCAAAAAGTTCTCTGCCGTCAAAGTGGGGTGTCCAAAAAAAAAGGTTTGGTGCTGGCGGCCACGATTCCACGTCTCCAGGTTGTGTGAAATGAAAACTAAAAACGGGGTTATAATCAGTATAGATGTCATTCTGGTCTGACCATCAAAAAAAATTTTGTGATTTTTTTTGACAAAATGGCGGCCATTGAAAAATTAAAATTCGATTTCAGGCCCTTTTTTGTCGTTTAGTGTAATGAAAAAATAGCACAAAAAATTTTCAAAATTATGATTGAGAGTCAGATAAGAATGGCGATAATTTTGCGGCGATTGCACTTTCAATCATCAAAATCGGTTCAGTGTAACTGGAGATATCATGGCCGCCAGCTCGAAAAACGTGGTTTTCGAGATAAATGCGTTTAAAGTTTAAAGTATTTTGAAAATGGCTTGTTTAATCAAAGACATTGGTCGACCAATAAGGCTATATCTTCTAAAGTATTTAGAATTTCCAAAAAAAATTTTTGGCCGATATTCTCAAATATCCAAGCTATCCAAATTTCATGGAAAATACCCCCTTAAGTCGGCGAAATTTTAGGATTTACGAATTTTAGAGCAAAACTTTTGCAATATTGGGGACTAAATCGTAAACTTCTTGCAAAAGCGAAATTAAATCGCAAAAGTAAGAAACACAGCTGTAAGTCAATTAATAGAGCATTAACAGTATATGTTAAGTAAAAAGAGCAATCAACAAAAGTGACCGTCTGTGGCCCAGCGGTTAGTGTGCTTGTATGCTGGGCGGGAGGTCGTGGGTTCGATCCCGCCCCTGAACATCTAATAATAAAAGTTTTTTCTTTCTTTAGAAAACTAGCTTTTACACATACGGTCACCTTCAACCAGCTATTGGCGCCAGCTGTAAAGTAATATAGCCATGAAAAAGCAAATTCTCAAACTTTGCCGTTCGGATTCGGCGTTAAACTGTAGGTCTCTTTCTCTTGTGCAAAAAATTCAAAGCACACACGCCAAGAGATTGAGAGAAGCTTGGCTTGGCCCCGTTGGAGGAGCTGTATAGCCAATTTTACATTTACAACAAAAATTCTGTTAAATAGCAGTAAATTGTCTGTTTAACATGTATCTTGGCTATATGCAAACCGTTCGTCAGAAAAACTGTCAGATTTTGCCCAAAAGGAAGTCTACATACCATATATAGACAACTAGGCTGTCGATGCTGATGCAAGAATATATATACACCTACCTTATGATGTCACCTGTCGTACCAGACATAACCTTACCAACTATATAGAAAACTTTGAGACATTCCGCCCTATCAGTCTATAAAGGGGGGCGCCTTATAATCAATTTCTCGCCGCTTGTTTTTGCAAAAAGTGGAAGCCTCTTCGTTATCAGTTGAAATACTTATTGAAAATGAAAACAACGAAAATGATAAAGCCCAAACAAAAGTCGCTGAATGTTCAACAGCTGATTGAAGTTACTTTTTATTACATTTTTTTATAAAACTTTTTCACAGTGAAGGTTTTATTATGTTGCTGTTCCTCTGCTCGAACCACGGTTTCTTGATCAGATCCAAGAGGGCTCAGATATTTGTCGGTTAGTCTGTCTATTTCATCTATTATATGACGTTGACGTTCCAAAATGCGTTTTAATTTAAATTCAGTAGTTTCGATGGGAAGATCTGTCATGCTGGTGACCTCATTTAGGTTGGGTATACGTCTACCCTGACAAACAACATAGGTGGCCGAGCGACGTCGGGGCACGTTTATCTTTTGCAAATCCTGCAGATAGCCGTCTGGAGAATTCTTGGTTTCACTATCCACTTTATCTATATAACGTGGTTTCAATTTAGTAGCTTGAAAAATACAATTTTCCGTCTTACCTTCGATGGCTGAAGAAAGATCTGTCAAGCTAGTGACCTCATTTAGATTGGGTATACGTTTACCCCGACAAACAACATAGGTGGCCGAGCGACGTCGGGGCACGTATTTGTTTTCCAAAAACTGCAGACAATCCTCGAAAGAATTCTCGATTTTCTTCCACTGATCTAATATCGCACGTTCCTTTACTCCTAGGCGCGAGTGTGACATGGTGAGATTTTAATTATAATGAGAATTGATTTTGAGTGAAGTGAAAGTTTCAATTTAAAATGAAACGAAAAAGCAAAGCTAACTTTGTCGGTCCCAAATTTTGTAACTACTTCAAAAAGCTGGCTTTAACTGTTAGCGATTTCGACCAAACTTCGCAGATCAGCTTAAAAACATGCATATTAACCATGACCGAAACAAAAAAGTTTTCTCACTAAAACCAATTTTTCGACCGATCATTTCTATAGTAGCTACAAGAAGTAGTCATCCGATCCTGTGCAAAACTTCAGCTCCATAGCTTTAAAACTTCGCATAGAAACAGACAAACAGACGGACGGACAAAGCTCAATCGACTCAGCCTAATGTGCTCGTCGCCCTGATCAAGAATATATATAGTTTAAAGGATCGGAAATTAATTATTATATACGTTGCACACTTTTGGGCAAAATTATAATACCCTATGCAAGGGTATAAAAAGAACAGCTGACACAACAGAATCAGTGTTGCCAAAGCAGCAATTTTTCCGTCATTTCTAGCTTTTTTGAAACCGAAAAACTGGAAAAAATTTCTAAACAGCGGGAAGCGGGAATTCTTTTTTTTAATGTGATTGCGGCTTTTTTCACCTTTATTTTTGTTTTGGAGCAAATCGATAGTTCTTCACCTCTGTCAGTTATTTATTACCACCTTTGAGTAAGGATTGCCATTTACGAAAATGTTTTCAAACAAAAATATCGCGGTGTCTGACTGCAGGACCCGGAGTTTAAGGATTGTCTTCGAAAGTATGAATCCGATACCTCTCTCGTTTACTGCAGTTATTGAAAATGCACAATATGACTATGAAAGATTCTTGTATTTGTTTTTTTTTGAAACCTGCTCTTTTGAAAATGCCACAAACTAATAAGTTTTTTCCAATTAATGACACTGATGCGTGCGGCTTGCTAAAAGATCTTCTGATTGATATCAATTCGTTATAAAAAAATGGATTATTCCATCAGATACAGATATTATTATAAAAAAAAAAAAAAAAAAAATAAAAAAAAAAAAAAAAAAAATCAAAAAAAAAAAAATAATATATATACAAACAAAAAAAAAAAAAAAATTAAAAACTAGCGAACCAAAACATAAATACACCAACCCCCAAAAAAGGGAATAGCAAATAAAGATACCAATTGGGGGATGATGAAAAAATTAGGCGGATTACTTGTTAGCCATTCGATTTTTCGATACTTTCTTTCGAAAGTCCATCATTTTTTGGCTAGTTGACGAAGTGGTCATCACTACTTAGATCGCGAAAAACGACAACAATTTGAAATTTGCCTAAATTGAATTAAATTGAAATTATTATATACTCTTTGATAACTTACCAATAATATCCACGATTACACAATTAATTAGAGATTTCTAATGCAGTTGCAATTGGACTCAAGGGACCACAAGCCTTCTGGTCTGAGCAAAACAATGGCCTTGTTCAGCAGAATAACTTGCTCCCTGATCAAGTACAAATTTGCACTGATCCTTCTGCTGAACTCGAGTGTTGCGGTATTTCAAGAATCATGATAGAGGAGCATAAATCGAAGATTTATACGTGATACTGCTCCCACCAACAGTTACTACTTTTATGCAAGCAAAAAACCATGATTGCAGATCATGATTTTTCCAAAAAATGCAAGCATAAACACCAAATCATGGTTTATTTCTACACACGTATTTGGACTATGGTTTTTAAGAAAAACCTTGATTTTTTATACAAAACAGTTTGACCACACCTCTTCTGAAGAACAGCTGTTCTGTCAGTTAATTGTGTTTGTGTACAACGCCGCAATGGAATTAGTGGTGCTACAAGGAAGATGTGGGTTTTTGGTGAGCTGAACGAGCTGTACAAAAAGCGATCAGTGGCTGAAACCCCATTGGACGACGCAATTGAATATTTTTGAGCCAGAGAGCATTGTGTCCAATGATGTGTCCGACGTAACTTCAGACGGAATCAAATACCATGCAGCTCCTGAGGCAACCATGGGCAGGCGTCGCGACGTGACGCCAGACGAAGTTCTCAATACAGTTTATTATACACTTGAAAAGTGTATTATAATTTTGCCCAGAAGTTTGCAACGCATAGAAGGGATCATCTCCGACCATAAAGTATATATTCTTGATCAGCATGACGAGCTGAGTCGATTGAGTTGTCCGTCCGTCTGTCCGCGTCCGTGCCGTCCGTCCGTCTGTCCGTCTGTCCGTCCGTCCGTCCGTCGTGTCTGTTTCTACGCGAACTAGTCCCTCAGTTTTGGAGCTATCGATCTGAAACTTTGCACAGAGTCTTCTTTTTACTGCACGCTGCTAATATGTCGGAACCGACCGGATCGGATGACTACTTCTTGTAGCTGCCATACAAATGTTCGTTCGGAAAATGGATTTTAGTAAGAAAAACTGTTTTGTTCTCAATATTACTGCTCTCAAACACGGACATGGGTAATATGTAATGTTTTTAAGCTGATCTGCGAAGTTTGGTCGAAGTCGCTAACCCTTGAGACAAGCTATTTCAGGCAAACAAACGAAACGTTTAACGAACCGTTCGCGAAAGCTAAGAAACTATTCATATGTTTTGTAGCTGTTACTATAGTCAGGGAAAACGAAACCACTAACTTTATATTGCCGAAGAGCGCAAACGAAACGATTGGAATATTGTTCTCCCGACAGCTGCACTGCCTTGGAACGTTTCGGAACGAAACGTATACTAAGAAATCGTTTGCGGAATGATCGGCTTTTAGTTCTACTTCAGCTGCTGAATTGAAGAAATAAAATAAAAGCAAACGAAAACAACAAAGCTGAGAGAAACAAAGAAGTAAGCAACAGAAAAAAACGAGAAAGGCAAAGCTAACTTCGTCTGTACCGAAGTTTTGATACACTTGAAATAGCTTGTCTCAACGGTTAGCGACTTCGACCAAACTTCGCAGATCAGCTTAAAAACATTACATATTACCCATGACCGTGTTTGAGAGCAGTAATATTGAGAACAAAACAGTTTTTCTTACTAAAATCCATTTTCCGAACGAACATTTGTATGGCAGCTACAAGAAGTAGTCATCCGATCCGGTCGGTTCCGACATATTAGCAGCGTGCAGTAAAAAGAAGACTCTGTGCAAAGTTTCAGCTCGATAGCTCCAAAACTGAGGGACTAGTTCGCGTAGAAACAGACAGACGGACAGACGGACGGACGGACAGACGGACGGACAAAGCTTAATCGACTCAGCTCGTCATGCTGATCAAGAATATATATACTTTATGTGGTCGGAGATGATTCCTTCTATGCGTTGCAAACTTCTGGGCAAAATTATAATACACTTTTCAAGTGTATAAAAACAACTAAGTGTATACAAATTGAGCAGCAAACGTTTCCGAACTATTCGCGCTCGTTGCATATCGTTCCGATTCCCTTTGTCCGCAAATCAAGATGAGCGCATTTCGCTTTACGTTTAGTTTGCTCTCACGAACGCAAACTGAACAGAACTCATTTTTTTACAGTTACATTTTCTCGGGTTTTGTTAGTATTTCGCTCTGTGCAAAGAAAGAAACGAAACGATTCAGAAACGTTTCGTTTCGTTAGTTTGCCCGCTCTGGACCCACGCCCTCTGCCCCCAATAAAGAAATGTTTAAAAAAATTCAAAATACCTCAAAAATTAAATATAAATATAATTTTAAAAAAATCTGGTAAATCACCACAGCCCCCTCAGGCCCTCCCGCATGCGCCCCGACCGCCCAAACACAATTTACTTTTTTTTTTAATGCGCCTTTTTTGTAGCGATTGCAGCTACAGGGGATAAGAAAATTTTAATTCTCACCATGATCTGCTGAAACCGTGGCAGCTAGTCAACGCTTTGAGCGAGAGCTCCCTTCATTGCATAATCGTGGGCGTCCTACATTTTCAAAGAATTCTTAACCCATTAAGAGCGAAGACCATATAAAACCAATTTTTTTTTATTCCATTCGTGTTTTTCTAAGGTAAATAGCATAACTAAAATAAAAAAATTCGCGAAAGTACAAAAAAATGTTAAGTTGCTTAGAGCTGTACTCAAGCGGGTACAATTCCACAATGCATAAGCTTATTTGTACTAATTTTTTTGATGTATGATAAAGTTGTCAGCACTCTATTTCTTTGATGCGATCGAATGGCGCACAACCTCCAAAAATTATGCAACTCTGACGAAGACAGCTACAAAGAGCGAAAAGTACCAAAAACGGATTTTCGCTTCCGCTGTTCTGTCAACGTTTGTTTGTTGAGCAAAGTGTGTAACTTTTGGGAAATCCTTATCAGTTTAGCGCAACGGACGTTTGAAAACGCCTAATTTTCTGTACTCGCTTGGGTACAATGGCTATTTATAAGTTAAGCAAAGTCACCTGGTTGAAATTGTATCTGCAATCGAGATGCAAGCCAACTTTGATGCTTCATTTTAAATATTGAGACCATCCGATAGCATTTGCTTTAATAAGCATGCACATAGTCAAAAAAATTGTTGTTTTCTTTTTTTATCGACTGTTTTGTGTGTTTCCTGATGCTTTTCTGGGCACAAAATTAGTTAAGGTTTCAGTTTGGCGACCATTTGCAAGCCAAAACTTAAGCGTTTCGCCTCGACTCAAATAAATGTTGTCGAACAAAGTCGATTTTTTCCGTCAATCCACGACAATCCAACATACTTTTTATTCCGTGGAACACAACAAGTTTAAGGTTAGAATGCGTGATAACACTTATAATATACATATCCTTAACTTTGTTTTCCGTTTTGATTTACTTCAATATTCGACGTAGATTTTATTATATACTGATTTGAAATATGCTTTTATGTGCAAGGCAAACAAAGTCAAAGTTTGTGTAAAAGAACAGCTGAATTCCAGGGCTGCCTAAATTCACTGTTTCATCAATTTAATTGTACCAATATGATTTCTAACTGCCCTAGATAATACTCTATTGAAATAAAATATAGTTTTTGCAAAACACTTAAAAAAATTGAATTTCTGCCAAAATTTTTTGGCATTTGGACCAGTGGTATAGGCTGCAAATAATTACAATATATTGTAAAAAATAATTAAACTTAACGGATTGCAAATGTGCCATTTTAGAATTTAACGCCCCGCGGCGCTGTTAAAAAATGTAGCAACTCAATCAGCAGAATCTATTTGATGCATAATGTTTTCTGATACCTGCTCAGGGATTAATTATTCTGCTGAACATGCCCAATGGTGCGCGCTTCCGCCACCGAAATAATTCTAAGATTTACTGAGAAGAATTTGACATACAAGAGCTTTAAACCCTTACCAATATTAGAGCTTATGTTTCCAGCAGCGAAATAATAGCCTATTCCCGGAAAATTATGTCATTTCTTTCATACAAATCGTTGTTTCATTTTGGCCTTCATTTCTTACATTTCTTAAAAATGAAGGAATTTGGTATTTTTTAAAAAAATACTCGCTACTCTCTAGCATTACCCGCTACTCTCTGGGAACAGATAGTGTCATCACCAATAAATTGTTAATTTTAATTTAAAAAATAGGCGTGATTTTGCTTAAAATATTTATTTGTAAAAAAAGATATGTATTGTATTTAGCTTTCTGCTGATATTTCAGGGCTAAATATTCCAATAAGTCCACGAGAGTTTGAAAGTGGCGCCTGTTATTATATACAAATAATTTCAGTCTATCCGATATAATTCACTACCTTATAAATTATATCATTTTAATAAATATCATTAAATCAAATAAAATAAAAATAATAATAAAATACCAAAAAAAATTATAAAAATTAATATTATATATAATCATTTTAATAATATAATTTATAATAATTATATAAAATTTATATTTATTTATATCCCATAATATTAATATTAATTATTACTTTTTCTCATAATATTTTTCAACCATTTTATGGCGTTATTATATCATCCGATCCACGGTTCCAAATTTATTTTATAAATTACATGGAAAATTTTGTTGTTGCAAATGAGAGCAGAATATATGCTTATAATATCACGTCCTTGTTTTATGAAATCAAGCCATTAGTGACTTCTATAAAACGAGGGGCTGGAAAAGTTGAAGTATGTGACTGCCCAATTACTTCCTGTCATAACTAGGCTCGTTGTTGCAACAGAAAAGCTGAAGTACTGATCTGCTTTTATTTTCATAAAATTTAGGTTTAGGTTACCTAAAAATCTCTACATTCTTCAACAAAAATGTAAATTTTTTCGGTTCACTACATTTTACGACCAAAAAGCAAAGCTGATTCACATTTCGGAAGAATTTTCCGTAGAAGATATTGGGAAAAAGTGTCTAAATATTATACAAGGATGATTACAAGGGAAACTCAATTACTTTGATGATTAATAAATAAATTTTATTTTTTATTTAAAAAATACAGCTTTTTTCTTTTGACCCTAAAAACGTATTAAAAAATCATTTTTCTCTTCTGCAAAAGTTGGCCACCCTGTGTAAAACGAAAGTCAAACTAGTCAGGCTACGACGCAGCGTTTTGCAACTCTATTATATTCTCTCTAATAAAGTCAACTGAACTGTCAAATGGAATTGTCTAAAATTGTGTTGAAGAAACTGCCAGCCTCTTTTCTAAACCAGCGCCAGCAGCAAAATATGATGAAACGTGCGGTCCACAAGAAGAGGGGTCGAACCTTGACCTTGATGCTCAAACGTACTCCAGTTTTCAAGCCGCAGAGTCTTGACTTAACCCAGCGTCTGGACAAGACCGTCATGCAGAAGTTTGCCAACACCCGTGAAAAACTGTTGCGTATACTCAATCGTCAGGAGAAGATAGGTGGCGCTTTGGCGGAATCTCAAACACGTATACAGATGGTGCTCAAACGGTCGGAGGATCTAGAAGAGCTGCTGTTCGAGACAAAGTCTGAAGAATCTATCCCTACTAAGGCCTTGCCTCAACTGGAGAATCAAGAAAAGGAACCAGAGGACCTTTCCCTTGCCTTTACAGCCTTAACCCTACAATGAAGCCCGGCAACAGCGCCTCAAACACAATAGAAACTCACATTTGGCGGGAGAGAGAGTGAACAAGAGCGCCACAACATTTGCCGGTAGCGCTTAGTTTTTTTTTTTTTGCCGGCCCACAGTAAAGACAAACAAAATCGCATGCTCGCGCGCTCTCTCTGTCTCTCTCTACACACACCACATCATTGTCATCATCACAAAACACCATTAAAAGCAAATTCAACTTTAGTCGCCGCGAACGCCTTTTCATTGTGTTAGGTTAAGAACTGATAAGGTGCCCTTTTCTGCTCTTATCTTATCGCTACATTTAAATGATTTATTTTATTTTTACAAAAACAAAAAAAAAATACATAGTTAACACAAATATTGGGTCACCTAACAAAAACTAAAAGCCGGTTTGGCTGGAGTTGAGTTGTATGTGTGTATTCGAGCATGCACATATGTGGGTGAGCTTTGTTGGCGGCCAGGCAAGCCGGTTTTGGCTATGTAAATTTCGAGCACTACCCCATACTCCCAGTATCGAATGCCCCCGGGGCCCGGGCCCGGGCTCGGGCCAGACCAGACAGACAGCACGACAAGAGAAATAGAACGCAATAAATAAATATGTATGAATTAGACATCGGTCTCTTTTTTTTATGTTTATTTAAGTAGAGAAGAAGCGCTGACTATCAGAACATTTGGGAATTTCCTAAAGATTTTTATGGTTATTTTAATAGACGAAAAATATTATGGATGGATTTCGATAGAAAATATAGTAAAAAAATTACATCGGGTACAAATTTTTAGAAAATAATTTAACGCTTTACTGAAGTTCTTTGTGGTGTTCTTATCAACACCAAAAACATTGTTTTAAGCAAGGCGCTAACGCACTAAAATTTGCCATCAGCAGATTCAAAGGCAAGGTTAAATTCGTGATTTGGTTTACCAATAATTTATTGCAGAAGAACCTATTTACTTCAAAATTGGGAATTAAGACCCCCATTGAGTTTACAAATCGGAATTACAGGAGACGAAATCGAAGATGAACAGACCAAAAAATCTAAAAACTTGACTTAATTTTATAAAAATAAGATGAGCATTGTAGTAAGGAATACTAATTCCTACATTCACTCAGAAACTTCTTAAAAATTTCCTTCAATTATAAATTTTTCATGAAAAAATCGCATGGTACATGCATGGTTTCTTTTTAAATGAAGTTGGAAAATTCAGGTTTTATACAAAAATAAGTATATGCTATTCATCATATGTCAAATAAATTATAAAAGTAACAATTTTGAACTGACATAAGCCTAGTACGCAGAACGACAGAAAAAATCCTTTCGTCACAGTATTTTACATAGATAGAAACACTTTCTAACACTTGAGTATCAAAGCAAAGCCAAGGTGTTACCAATAATATGAAATATTGTGACCAAAGGAACTTTCTATCGTTCTGCATTCCCATTTTTTAAAATATTTAGCTTATGTTCCTAGCAGCTCAATAATTTTTAGCCTGTGCAATTTTTTGTAAAGCTTGGCCAAATATGATTCAGAAATTTTTTGCATACTAAATATCTTAATTATATTTTTTAATTTTGCAAATAAAAATTAGCAAACTAATTTTCCTATTCCATTCAAACAAATTTTATTATAAAAATTAAAATAAAAATTAAACTCAAATGGACTTTTAAGAAGTGTACTCCAATTACAAATATTTTTACATATATGTTGATCTTTGGGTCGCTGTTGTATATACAGTCTAGGACTGAAGCTGTAAAATAAAATAATTTAAAAATAAAAAAAAAATTAAATTAAATTGAGAATTTTTTATTTTAAACTAATTCCAAATAATTTTTTCAAAAAAATTTTTCATAAAAATTTAAAAATATAAATTAAAAAATTTTGATAAAATGGAATAAATTTTTGCCATTAAATGAAAAAAATAATCGAAGCAAATTTAAAAAATTTTAAATCTGTCGATTTAAAAAAATGTTTGACTGCGGCGCTTTTTTCCTTTCTGCGGTCAAAAATGGAAACGTGGCAGTTCAGTCTTTAGATCCCGCGAGATCCTTTTTATGATTTGTGTGTGTGAGTTTTTGAAAAGCTGTTTGTCACCAAAAATTAATTTATGAATCATCCAATTTATGACCACTCAGACTGCCCCGGACTTCAAACATTAGTTAAAAGCATTTGAGCTTAAGTTAAAACTTTAACATTTTGATTTTAAGATAAACAGACCTGTTTCCGTTTTCGATATCGATCAAATCATGAGAAATCGGTATTGTTAAATGTTCTCGCTTCCAAAAACCGACTGTGTAATTCGACTTTTAAGTTCAAAGTCCCAATTATCTCATTCTATTTTCTGGATGTCAAAAATATTCGACCGAATTCTTTAATAGCTTCTTAAAAATCACAACTCTATTTGTCGATTAATCTGATTCGGATCTGGAAACAGGCCTGAAAGATTTAAAAAGAAACCATGGCTGACCGCCGTAACTTTAAGGGGGACTTATACCAGACAATTACCTTATATTCTTGGAGTAAGTCGTTCAAATACTTATTTTTCATGATTTGTTTGACATTTGACGAAAAGCTAATATACTTTTTGTATTATACAATACCTACACTTTTCAAAATTCTTTTAAACAGAAACGATAATCAAACCCGAAATTTTTTTTGAATGAAAATTCTTAATAATTCACGGTCTATCGAAAGTATTTTATTTTATTTTTTGATAGATAGGCCGATATACCAGATTATTACCGATAACATTAAATAAAACTGAAAAACAAAAACAGAAAGAAAAATATGTGAAATTTATCACCCCCTATTACAAAAAGCTATCTACGCCTCTGGCTAGCGTTCTAAGCTGTGAAATTCCAAACCATTTGCAAGGGTAAAAAATCTCTAGCACAGACAAAAATTAGAAGAAAGTTATACTTGCGCCTAGCTTAAATATTTTTTAGTTTTACGCGAACAGTAAAAAGGTTCCACGCGCTAATGCGGGTCGGAATAAACATACTCTCGATTAAATGTAAAGTTCTGCGATCCACGTTTGGGAGTCTCTAAGTAAATATTTGTCCTTTGGGCCGGATTTCGATCTTTGTTAATAGCGCAATTTTGTAATAAAACTTAAAAATTTCTAGATATTCCTTCCATCTATTTAAATTTATCCACAAAATCTATTTATTCGGGGGATGCCCCAAAAATCTCTAGAGATTTTAGGTC
This sequence comes from Lordiphosa stackelbergi, assembly GCA_018904235.1. Lineage (NCBI taxonomy): Eukaryota > Metazoa > Arthropoda > Insecta > Diptera > Drosophilidae > Lordiphosa > Lordiphosa stackelbergi. The sequence goes on along the minus strand of JAEIFU010000713.1, from coordinate 57,953 downwards.
TATTTCATGTCAAATTAAAACTATATGTAATCTGACAGCAATATTCTCAATTACTAGAACAGATGGTTAAGCGAATTGAAACCTTCTGTTCAGAGCCAAGAAGATTAAAACCATACAGTTCTTTACATATAACGTCTTGAAAGTTTAAGGCGGTATTCTCCAAGTGCAAAATTTTTCGATAATATTTTTTTTGTAGCTTTTTTTATAGCTTGAATAGTTAAGAATATCGCCCCAAAAGGATTTTTTTTGAAATTCGAAATACTTTAGATGATATAGCCTTTTTAGTTGACCAATGTTTTCGCTAAAACAAGAAATTTTTGAGTAAATAAATTTTGAGTAAAGAAAGCTGTGAAATAACGTCTGGTTCTTTAATTTTTATGGTTACATGTTGTCTCCTCAGATCGATATCGACTATTAATCGACTTTTTAATCGATAATTATCGAAGGCTATTCTACACAATGACTCATCCGCTCGAAACTAGAGCTGCGGCCGACTAAAGAAGGCAAAATGGCACGCAGAGCAGTGGGAGCTGCTGACGAAAACAGTTTTTTTGAAGATGAGGAAGGTCCGCTGTATGCATCTGGCATCGCCGACTAATATCTGTAAGTATGCAACTTTTTCGGACTGCCAAGCCACTTTTCTCCAGTTCTACCAAACCGATTTTGATCAAATAATATGCAATCGACACAGAATTGTCACCATTCTAGAACTGCATTTTTTCATTTTTGATTTTTTTTTGTCCCCAAAAAGGAACTTCAAACTTTAAACGCGTTTATATCGAATCCACGTTTTTCGAACTGGCGGCCACGGTTTCTCCAGTTGCACTGAACCGATTTTGATGATTACAACTGAAATCGACGCAGAATTGTCACCATTCTGGTCTGAACCTCAATCATAATTTTAAAAAAATTTTACTATTTTTTTTTTTACACTAAACAACAAAAATAGGGCCAAAAAATCGATTTGTAATTTTTTAATGGCTGCCATTTTGTCGAAAAAATCACAAAAATTTTTTCGAGGTTGAGACCAGAATTACATTTATACTGATTATAAACTTGTTTTTACTTTTCACTTCAGACATCCTGGAGACGTGGAATTATGGCCGCCAGCACTATAACTTTTTTTGGACACCCATTTTGACGGCCGATAACTTTTGGAACAGCCCTCGTAACGAAGCAGTGAAAATTTGTTTGTTTACTTTAATCTGTTTGTACCATAATAAAATAAAAAGACTTGGAAAAACTATTTGCATTTTCAAATAAGATTTTTTTTTAAGAAAGGTCCATAAAACAGCACCGTTATGTAAAATACAAGGGGGTAATACTCTATAAGAAAATCTGAAAAAAATTCTCAAAAAGCCCTGGTTTAATTTTTTTTTCACAAAATTTTACGCCGACTTTCGTTCATCTAGCGATATTGTCAAGCCTAACAATTTAAAAAAAAATAAGTCGATAAACCAACCTCTTAAGGAAGTCGTGAATTTTATGCAATATTCAGCTCTGATTGCTCTCGTTTCCGAGTTCGAACAGTCGCAGCTCAGACCAACAAAATGCTAAATTTTGTAAGTTGCATTATTGTCAATGTTTTGTTTATTTATTAACGCATGTTCATTGATTCCACAACAGGTTTCGGTTTAGCTCAATTAGAACTTGTTTTCAAGATATGACGGAAAGAGGAACTGTAGAATTTTTCGACCTGTGAAATTTTGGATCCCAACCTAGGACTAAATTACAAATTTATAACTCAAAAAATTAAAAGCGCAATGGAACAACCTCAGCATGTAGCCTAACTTATGCTCTAGTTATGAAAATTTATTTGCATTTATCTTGTTCATCAGTAATTTTAGATTCCAAGAAAAATTTAATATTTTTCGATCATGACACTCGAAAAATTATAAATGCAAATTTTATAGATTAATCCAGATTTGTCAAATTTTAACTCAACTCTGCACACATCCAAGACCGAAAAAATAATTGAAACCTGTAACGGCACAACAAATTTTATTTGCTGCCGTCGAGCTCACTCTTAAGTGGCTCTGGTTGAGTAAACAGCATTTATCTGTCTGACCCAAAACGAGAATCCAGAGCTAACTTCGTCTGTGCCAAAGTTTTTATACCCTTGCAAATGTTTGTATCAAAGTTTAAGAACGCCAGCATAAAAAGCAAAAAAATTTTTTAATAACACCCAATTTCCGCCCGATAGTTCCTACGTTAGCTAAAAGATATAGGCCTGCGATTTTAACCAAAACAGGCAAGTCTGTGTGAAAGCATATAATATTTATAATCGCTGAGTTTGGAGATGTTAACATTAAAAACAAAAAAGTTTTTCTTACTAAAACCTCCTTTTTGATCGATAGTTTTTATGGCAGCTATAAGATATAGTCATCAGATTTTGAACAAAACTTGCAAATCTGTGTGAAAGCATATAATATTAATAATCGCTGAGTTGGGAGGCGTTATCAATAAAAACAAAAAAGTTTTCATTCTAAAACCCCCTTTTGGACCGATAGTTTCTATGGCAGCTATAAGATTTAGCCATCCGATCCGGTCGGTTCCGACATATTAGCAGTGTGGAGTAAAGGAAGACTCTGTGCAAAGTTTCAGCTTTATAGCTTTAGAACTAGACTAGTTTGCGTAGAAACAGAAGTACGGACAGACAGACAGACGGACAAAGCTAAATCGACTCAGCTCGTCGTCCTAATCAAGAATATATATAGTTTATAGGGTCGGAAATGAATATTTCTAAGCGTTGCAAACTTCTTTGCAAGGGTATAAAAAGGCACATGTTAATCAAAGTGTGAAGTGTGCTTTGAAAAGACTAAAATGCACGAAATAGAAGGCGAACGTGTCTATTCAGTAAGGGCAAGAAAGATACAGAGGGCACTCACAAGATCCTTTTAATGTCGTTATCCCTAAAAATATTTCATTCCACTCATGACCAATGAGAGTCAGAGCTAGCAATTCAAATCCCTTTGATTGACCGAATGTTCAGAAGCTCACATTCAGGAAAAAAGATTTTCTGAAGGCATTCTCTTAGATATTACTAGTATTACTGATTATTACTAAAGAATATCTAAGAGAATACAAAAAACAAAAAACAGTTTAGTATTCACAAAAATATCGTCAAAAGTTATTCGATAAAATTTTAAGTACAAAAGGGTATTTATTCTATCCCGATCGACCTAGAGCTCATTTTTTTGCCGAGACCTTTTTTTCGTGAAAGGGGCTGTGTGATTTGGAAACAAGCAGAAAACACGGTAACTTTTATCATCAAAATTGAAATCAGCTCCGAGGCTGCTTTAGATTTCATTATTAGAGTGACCGTTCGTCAACAAAAAGTCCAAGATCCCCCTATGAAGCAAACATAATCAACTAATATATTCTGATTTGGTTATTTAAAGAAAATAGTCTTAAATCTCATTTGGTTCCAATTTAAGTTGGACCGAACCAGGGTTTGGAACAGTAAGAGGTTGACCTCTTTTTGCTCAAATGATCGAATTTAAGGTGCGGTTAGCAATCTTAAAAATTCTTTAAAAATTCTCGATTTTTATTGTTACGACTTGAATTATAAAATTTCGTGAAAATTTCGTGGTAATATCAACAATTACAACTACGTGTCTGCCAAATTGAAACCAAATTATAAATTATATATGCAAATAATGCCATTTAACTCATTTAAGCCAAGTGGTGTTGTACCATCAAAGAGCAGCATCGATTGAATCATTTGGAAGGGGTGGCGGTGGGGGGGAAGGGATGAACAAAAAATTCAATGGCGTAAAGCTATATACCTGCTTTGTATATGCCAGGTAGAGGCGCGATTACCATATTTGTAATTTGCAATGAAAAGGCTTTTAATTTGATGTGAGAAAAAAAATAAAGTTAAAACGCTCACGTGGTGGACACCACTCATGGCTGATGGCCTCTGGCTACGCTGAACTCCACTCCCGCCCCACTTTCTCTCTATCTACCCGGAATGCCGTACTTTCAGGCAGGATATGCAGATAACGGTAAATAAGTCTATATACCATTTCGCACATATGTATGGGGCAGAGTTTACTGTAGTTGTTGCTTTTGTTGTTGCTTAATTTACAGCCTTATGTCACTTTTGGTGCATTATACTTTTTCATTATCGCGCAGCACCCAAAACTCAGAGAGAGAAAGCCCAGACACACACACTCTCGCTCTCTCCCTCTCTCTCTCTCTGTCTCGGCCACTCTTTATCTGTCTTTTTTCCTCTCTTGTGTTGGACACGTCCAAGTGGGAGGCAGAAACGGCCACCCGAAAACATCAAAGGGAAATGAGTTTTCATTTAGCCTCGCACACAAAAGCGGAAATGAATCGAAATAAATAAATAAATTGCACCTGTAAGCCCCACCACCACCCTCCCCCTTAGGCAGCATCCGTGCTGCGTGTATCCCTCGCATTAAAGAGAGCCAGAGAACATGCGCAGAGAACGAATGCATCCAAATATCTAGCCGTCTCATTTTAACTTTCATTTATCCGGCCCTCTCGTTTGCACATGTCGTGCATTCAACCCGGCAAACGCATCTCCCCCACACTGCCACCCCCTCCCCTCCAGCACGCCCCGCCCGGCCCACTCCACCTGCATTTTCCTCTGGTTCGTTTGTTGTCTTTTCCCGCATTTTGTTTTGCTTTTGGCCTTATCAAACTTTGGCGCTCGTTTTCTATATTTTGTTTAGGTTTTTTGTTGTTTTTTTGCCACAGCTTTTTACTTTGACTTTCATTCAAGACGAGTCTTCGTCGCGTCGGGAGTCTCGTCGCGACACAGAAAAACGCCAGCAAACAAAAAAAAAAGAAGAAAAATAGAAAACAGAAAACGGAAAACTCTCGTGGCGAGAAAATAGATCACAAAATGGTTAACAAAACCAACAACGAGGTCGCAGGCAGTTGCCAGATTTCTAATGAAACATTAAAGTTAGCTAGACAATCAATTTTGGAAAGGGAGTTTAAGGGGCGAAATAAAATTGGGATAATAACATAATATTCCATTGGCAAAATCTTGGAAATTTTTTATTTCATCCAAATCATTATTTCTTGGTTAATCATACGAATGTCAAAGTTGCCATAGGAATCTAGTAACGGGCCATTAATTTGGAGCAGGGATGCCCACACTTTGCTTATGACAGTGCAAATGCCAAAGAAATTATTTGTCAAAGAACATCCACAAGAAATATATGGGGAATAAGCAGTTATTGCCGGTTGCTGTGTGCCTGCATTAGTATATCCAGTCTATGTCTCGATGCTATGGGGTAAATTTTTAGCAAAATTCTTTTGGCAGATTTTGATTCAGTCATACCAAACTCTCAGGCTGTTGTCGTTGAGTAAGTATCGGAGCTAGCATTAAAATCAAAAATTATTCTTACTAAAACCCATTTTGAGACCTAAAGACATCCGATTTCGGCCAAACTTCGCTAATCTGTTTGAAAGCATATCAAATCAAAACCAAACTTTTCTCACTAAGATCCATTTTCCAACCGATTGGCCGTATGACAGTTACAAGATATAGTCATTCGATTTCCACCAGATTTTAAAAATCAGTTTCAATCAGGGAATTAAACCGGAACGAGAACTAGAACCGTATACCGAAAAGAACCGATTAAACGTCTCTCTAAAATCGTCTCCCTATAATTATCTTGGGGAAATCTTAAAAAGTTTTTAAAGTTTTTGGTAGCTCTAATAACGTCTCAGACTACAATTGGCTGTTAACGGGGCGTAGCTGGCCGGACGGGCAAATCCCCCACCGTCCGAGTCGTTATTAGTTTATTTTGTATATTGCTTTGTTATGCTTTCTTAGTTGATAGGGCTTTATTATAACGTGTAAAAAATAAATAAATAAAAAAAACTCAGAACCGGAACCAATATTTTTAAATTTTTGTTGTACCGGTATCCGAGTACCGATATTTTTAAACCAAAAAAACAAAAAGGACCTAAAAAAAAAAATAACATTGTACCAGCACATTTAAGTTCTGGGTGCAATAACTAGACTACAAAGCTGGCACTTAGGTCTTGGGTGAATTTTACGGAATTTGGTTAGTAAAACTTATGTGTTCTCAAATAGAAAATCACGAGACATGTTTCTTTGAAAATATTGAAAGTATTTGTCTTATTCATATCTAATTCAAGAGAATCTTAATTAGGGAAAGCAGCTCAGGCACAATATCCCTTTACTGAAAGTGGAGGCAATGTAGATTTATACATGTATAAAAAGGAGCTAAACAATACAATAGAAATAATCAAGCCGATCGTGCTTGTTATTAAGCAGTTTTTATGTCAAAAGTACAGTTAAATGGAATATTCTTGGAACCAAGCTGAAAATACTGCAATCAAGCACGAATTTTTATACCCTGTACCCATTGAAAATGGGTAAAAGGGGATCATGAAGTAGTGCAAATGTATGTAACAGGGAGAAGGAAGCATTTCCGACCCTATAAAGGATATGTATTCTTGATCAGCATCAACAGCCGAGTCGATTTAGCCATGCCCGTCTGTACGTCTGTCTGTATGAACGCGTCGATCTCAGAGACTATAAGAGATAGAGATACAAATTTTTGCATGTACATAGGTGTATACCGTACGCAGATCGAGTTTGTTTCTGATTGGTAAAAACATCCCCTCCCCCCTTAAACCACAAAAAACTGTGAGAGCCACAATTTGAAAGTTACAACATCGTCGCTTTATATATATTATCTTAGGCCTTAAATCTATCTATTCTGAAAAGCACAATGAGATCTGAGCAAAAACACCAAAGTTATTCACGAAACAAATTTTGCGCCTTTTAAAAACGCCTTCGTGTCAGGCATATTTCTTCTTGGTTGTAAGCATAAAAAAAATCGATTTCAAGCATAGATCTTCTTGGATTTAAGTAGAATATCCTGAGACACCACAAACCACACCACTCAATTTTTTCTAAGCTGTGATTGATTTTGAGATGCCATTAAAAAATTTTTTTTTACTTACTTTACTGGGACTTAAACTCAGGACCTTGAAGACTGAGACTGAATACATATGGACGACGCGTCGTCGACGGCGCCTTAGCTTACTCAACTATCAGGCATAAACAAGACCTGGAGACAAAATCATACTTAAGAATGTAAGAAGTTGTCACTTTGCCGCTCCGCGAGCAACAAGGGCCGTGGTCTAGTGCACAAGGCATTCGCTTAGAAAACGTCGAGGTTGTGGGATCAAGTAACCGTATAGGAGCATAATTATTTTTTTGATGTTTGTAACATTGTCTATATTTTAAACAATCCTTAAATCGATTTTCCGTCAATAACGCAGTTCCCTCGTCATTAAGTTCGAAGTCGAGATCAACTGTCTTCTCGAATCGAAAATTTTTTAAAAAGTCAAGAAGAAGAAAATCTAAATTGAAGCCGATTTTAGTCTCGCCAATCCGTGCTAAAGTGCTGGGTGTAGACATAAAGTGGTCAGATTTAATGGCATCAATCATTATCAATTTTCCGAGCTGAACACTGGTGGTCAACAAACTCGACTAAATTTCCACAATATAAAAAAATTAATCACAAAAACATAGTATCCAATCCGCTCGGTTTCGACATAGCAGGCTTTAAAACTGACACAATCGATACTTTTGCACAATCTAAATATACTGTGCAACTTTAAAAATATCGCGTTAGGTTATTTAATTTTTTTTATTTTTTTATTTTTTAGCTTAGATATTCAAAAATATTATCCCAAAAGGATTTTTCAAAATTCGAAATACTTTAGAAGATATAGCCTTTTTTGTCGACCAATGTGTTCACAAATACAAGTAATTTTCACATTACTTCAAACTTTGAACGCGTTTTTCTCGAAACCACGTTTTTCAAAATGGTGCCCACGTTTTCTCAAGTTCTACCGAACCGATTTTAATGATGTAGGGCTTTATGGACGCAGAATTAACGTGGCTATCGTCCCTACCTCAATCTTTGAGAAAAAAAGTTTTTACTATTTTTTTTGTACACTGGACTGCAAAAAAAATGGTCAAAAATCGATTTTTCGTTTTTGAAAGGCCGCCATTTTTTTCAAATTCAATTTTATTTTCACAATTCTGCTACGGACGATAAAGGCATTCATACTAACCAACTTCCCATCTTCCGTTTTGCTTTCTGATAATTGTAACTCCCGGAAACGTGGGCACCATCGACACATCTTTTTTTGGAAGAGCCTACTTTGGATCCCGAGAACTTTTTGAACAGCCCTCGCATTCACAAATTTTTAATTTTGTATTTTTATAATGAATTGTACAACCAAATACAAAAAACAGAATTACAAAATCTCTTCCCGATTTCTTTCCACGAATTTTTAAAAAAAAAAAAAAAAAAGAGGGCCTTAACAATAATTTACTATTTTATTTATTTGATAATAATCTAGTCAACCCAAAATTATTTAAATTTTCAAGAATTTCCCAAATTTAGGAAAAAGTAATTTTTGAGGATGCCGTTATTGAATTTTTTTTTTTTCTTTTTTAAATCGAAAATAATATAAATTTTGAATAATGCAAACTTAATTTTTGAGCTTTTAAACCGATTTTTAATTGTTATCATTATTTCGTAGAGTTTATTTTGAATATTGAATTTTTAAATACATTCCAAATCTAAGGGCCGATTTCTGTTCTTCCAGATAGCTGCTATGTGTCAGATAATCTTACAACTTACTCTGTTATTTGTTAGTTTATGTGAATAATAGCTGTATGTGGAAGATGTGACAACGGCCCTTAATTGTATAAATTCCAATAGATATAATTGTAATAAATTATCTCACTTTTTAAAAAATAGTTTCAAAATTTTTTTTAATGTAAAAGAATTTGATTTTTTTGCCATTCTCCAACGGCCAATAATTATATAATAATTGATAATTCATCGGAGAGGATCTTTTATAGATGGAAAATTTTGAAGAAAGTGTTCCGGGCAGCCCAATACAGTCTCTTCATAATCGTTTTATCATTGGACAATTTCTTTTAATAGATAGATAGTAGTTATATATACCTCGCTATAAGAATTGTCTGTATGTTTCTACGCAAACTAGTCTTTCAGGGAGAAGGAATCAATACCGAAATCAATATTATTTGACGATAACGACGAGATTTGACGAGATGCATTCAGCTGCTACTTGCTGCGCTTGACCATTATAAACATCCCACAAAAGAAAGAACATTTTCCCACACGCTGATAATTTATTTCATAGGTAAACTGTTTAAACAAACATTTCTGAAGAAATCTTATTATTATTATTGCTTTGGATTGTCCTGTTATTTTCCGGTACAAAATTGTTCTTAAAAACGCAAAATTTTTGCGAAAGTGAATATGGTATATATTTTATTCAACCCAATTAGTTTTGGGGTCTAAAGCGATATTTAGAACAAACGGAAATATTTGGTTAATAAGATCTGAAATTAAAGATGTTATGTACTAACTCGAAATTGGGAATGAGGATAATATTTGTAAAAACAATTAAAAACATTTCTTTGAACCGAACCCTTTTAAGTTTGCTTGGACTTCGGTGATGATTCGGGCTCGACCAGTACTTAAATTGCTTCGTTTCAGGTTCGAAATTACATCAACATTATGAAAAACCTTTGTATGAATTTCAGAAAAATTTTCAAAAATAAAAAAGTATTTATAATATAATATTACATCAAAATATTTTTTTTATATAATATTTTTTATTACAGATTTCTTCCGAGTTCTATTTTGCTCCAGTTTAGGTTTGGATTAAAATAAGTGTAATCGTACTCAAATTAAATAAAATCAGGAGATATACCAAATATGTGACCCTCGAACCTCTCAATTAACCTAGTGACACCGAACTTGAACTTTCTTACCATAGCTGAGCCCTTTCGGTAATCCCAAAACTTTTTGCACATCTCAATTTGTTTCATTTTATTGACTAAATTATATTTTTGTTTCCTTTTTTTTGTGTTATTTTCTATGCCAAAAAATCCGCACAAAATTTGTTGTTTTGTTTCGAACGCGAGAGCGGAGTTTTCTAAACTAATTTTGTTAATCAGATGCATCGAGCATCAGAGCCAGGCTAACAACTAACGACAACAAAAACCACAAAAATAGCTCATAAACATACGAAACAAAAAACAACGACGTCGACGTCGGCGTAATAGAGAAATAGGAGAGCGGCTATCCCCCACCCCCCACCAGTGGGGTAGGCTTAGGGTTGTGATTACACAAACACACACACACGCACACACACTCTTATGCACATTCCGTTCACTAGGGAGTAGGAGGATTAACCCGCTTAGGCTTAGTTCAAACACATTTACTCACTTTTAATTTTCATGTTTTTCGAAAGGGGGTTTTCCGTCCGAAATTTCCACAAGTGCCGAGCCAAAGTTGTAATTTGATACTAAATCAGGCAAAATAAAACTTATGCGACTAAACCGAAAATTTTGAATGTGTGTTGCTGTTGACAAAGCATTTTCGAAACTGATTTTTTGTTGCCCCGCCAGCTCGGCAAACGCACTGACGGCAACAACAACAACAACACAACTGCAACTGCAGCATGAGAAAAAACTCATTATGAGAGTGCGTTCGGTGCAGTGCGCGCCAAACCACAAAAGTGGGTGGGTCGGTTGAGCCCGTCAATAATTAGCAGCCCTATTAATACAGAATGCACTGCCAGCAACTGCACAACTCTCTACTGGATGATGTGAAAGGGGGGGGAGGAGAGCTACATAGAGATGGGGCTATGAGCATATGATGAAAGCACGTGACTTACTATAAAAGGACAACGAAAATAAAGCTTGATAGCACCGAGTTCAGCAGCAGACAAAAGGGTGTTACCAAGTGTCATATTTTATGGCCTTCTTTTGGGCACCCATATACTTGAATCCTAAAGATAAGCCAAACATTGTATAATTCATCATATCAAGAATTCCCAGCAGTTACATTGTGTTCAATTTAAAGATCAAGTTTAGTAAGGTGGAAATCAGGTGTAAGGCAAAATGATCAAAAGCTTATCTGAATTAAAAGAAATATATATTCGCTTAAAAAATCTAAGAAGTTTTTGGGGCTTGTTATCTTTAAAGCTAACCAATAGAAGTAAGCTATGATAACCTGAAACGTTCGATGATAATATGTATATTCTCCACAAATCTTTGGTAAATATGGTCAAAATATGAATGTTCAGAAGCTTTAAGCTCAAATTAACAAAAATTCCTATATGATTGAGCATTTCACAAACAGATTCGTGATAGACGCTCGAAAATTTTTTCGAAATTCGACTATTTCTTCATTTTTTTTCCAGATTTTAAGAACAGAATGATATATTGCTATAGACGTCCGATCTGCGTGATGTTGACATATTTGAAAAGCTTGATAAATACGAAGTACACGTGCCAATTTCAGCTACATAGCTTTGAAAATCCTATATGATGTGCATTTCAGTTTCTGATAAGTCTCGAAAATTTGTTGAATATTTCTATTTTTTCCAGATTAAGAATAGAATGTAAACTGATAAAAGTTCCAATTTTGCTACATAGCTTTGAACTGCTGGCATATCTTCATTTTTTATAATTTCAATAATTAATATCTTATTTAAAAACTGCTAAAGACATAATTTTAGTAATGAACCTTTCTTTAAAAAATCTTATTCGAATGTAAAACATGATTAAAGTATAATCAGTTTAGATGTAATTCTGATCTGAACCTGGAAAAAAAAGTTTGTGATGTTTTTTTGACAAAATGGCGGCCAATAAAAAATAAAAAAATCGATTTTTGGCCCTTATTTGGTGGTTTCGTGTAAAAAAAAAATGTAAAATTTTTTTTAATTTGATTGAGGTTCAGACCAGAATAGTGACAATTCTGCGTCGATTTGAGTTTTAATCATCAAAATCGGTTTAGTGTAACTGGAGAAATCATGACCGCCAATTCGAAAAACGTGGTTTCAAAATAAACGTGTCTAAAGTTTGAAGTTACTTTTTGGGAAAAAAATAAAAAAAAAATAAAGTTCTAGAATGGGGACAATTCTGCGTCGATTGCATATTATTTCATCAAAATCGATTTAGTAGAACTGGAGAAAAGTGGCTTGGCAGTCCGAAAAAGTTGCTTTGAAAGTAACCAAATAACATTACAGATATACTTACAGATATTAGTGCCGATGCCAGATGCATACAGCGGACCTTCCTCATCTTCAAAAAAACTGTTTTCGTCAGCAGCTCCCTCTGCTCTGCGTGCCATTTTGCCTTCTTTAGATACGGCCGCAGCTCTAGTTTCTGAGCGGATTAGTCAGTCTGAGCATTGTGTAATAAAGCCTTCGATAATCATCGATTTAAAGTCGATTAATAATCGATATCGATCTGAGGCGACAACATGTAACCATACAAATTAAAGAACCAGCCGTTATTTCACAGATTTATTTACTAGAAATTTATTTAGTCAAAAATTTCTTGTTTTAGCGACGACATTGTTCAAATAAAAAGGCTATCGGGGGTGCCACAGAAATCTCTAGAGATTTTGCCGACGGTTGGTTTGAAAATCTCTCGAAAAATTCGTTGGTTTCTAATTAGAAAATCTAGTTGGAGCACCAGATGTTCCAATTGATGTTCCATCTCTAAAAACAGGGCTGATTCTCTAGCCAAAAAATTTGCCTTATTTTCGATGATTGTGTTATATGTTTTATGATGCATTTTTAAATAATAATTCAATTTTAAGTCGCATTCTCCACCAATATAATGCAAAATTTTAAAAATTTGTTGGCGCCAAACATGAGGTATTAGTTTCCATCCCTTAATCCGCTAGCTGTCATGTAGAGGGCGCCACTTCGACAAAAGGCGCTAGTGAGAAAAGAGCTTTGCAAAATCTCCTAACAAAACATTAGAGGTTTGAAACCAACCAAAAGAAATTTCTGTGGCACCTAAGAATTGGAATTCGGTTGGAATTTGGTTGGAAGAGGTTTCTGTGGCACCCCCGTATATCTTCTAAAGTATTTCGAATTTAAAAAAATCCTTTTGGGGCGATATTCTTAACTATCCAAGCTAACAAAAAAAAGCAACAAAAAAAAAATCGAAAACAAAATTTGCACATGGAGAATACCCCCTTATGTGTAGGGCAATAAATTGTTTATGCTTAGAAGCTATATCATGGTGGTTCACGCTGAGAAAAAATTATAAATAATTTTTAGCAACAATTACTTAATATTACACAGTATAATCCTGGATTACGAAGTGGTGAGAGAAGGATCAATCCAATTATCAAAGAGAACTGATACTGAAGATATGCACATTTTCCTAAAGGTATTTTTTTAGAATCTAACAACTAGCTTTTCCAGTTTCTCGAAAAACCATAAAATCGTGATATGGTTTTTGGACTCAGAGGGGGACTTACATAAGAAATCGCTACCAAACGTTCGGGATCGCAAAATTTTTATTATTTTGTAAACTAGTGTTATTAAATAATTTGTAAAATGTAAATGTAAAATTGGCTATACAGCTCCTCCAACGGGGCCAAGCCAAGCTTCTCTCAATCTCTTGGCGTATGTGCTTTAAATTTTTCGCACAAGAGAAAGGTACCTACAGTTTAACGCCGAATCCGAATTTGAGAATTTTGATATTGGTGAAAAGTAATTTAAAAATCTATAAAATTATAATTTGAGTAGGTACAGTAAAATACTTTTCACCGATATTAAGTTGACACCTGTTCGACGAACCAAACCTGAGAAATCGTGTTTTTAAAAACCCTTTTTTCCATTTTTCTATTTTTGAAATGTTTTATAAATTTAACAAAAAAATGTTGTGCAAAACCACAAATTACGTTTTGGTGGACATGTCGAGATCTAATTTCGGATTTTATTTATGGATGCCAAAAATGGAAAATTTTAAAAACGTTAGGCTTATAAAATTATGACCCATATGTTTGCGGCTCCCAATTCGTAAGCATTATGTATTAATTATATTCTTAAATTTATATTCTTGGGTAATCTTTTTGACTTTATTCGTAAAATTGGGAAACGCGTTCTGTTTAAACCTCTATTACACTACGACGGACAGTTTATGATGCGAATCACTCAGGAAAGTTTATTTTGAACAGATGCTGTAACTTTGCAGATTACAACAGTCTTAAACTCTTGGCTATGCAAAAAAAATGTCTGATGAATGTCTTTGGCGAAATATAAAAATTTTGTCGTTATCGATGGCGCGCCATTGCCAATTTTTCATGAGTTACAAAGATTTAATGGCAATTGTAGACCAAAAATTGTGGACCAAAAAAATTGTGCAAATTTGCAAAATATAACAATGAATTTAGATTCTCCTGAAGACGGGTAAAGAGGACAATTTTATATTGAGTCCAGATTATGACTTTCGCCAGTTAAACTACAGAACCGATATATGAAATAAGTACAATTAAAGAAAATTATATTTCAAACAACAACAATTGCAAGAAGAAAATGGAGAAAATAAATTATATATTTTCAAACCATCAATATTAAGCTGGCTCGAGGTCTCGTTATGCTTGCACATAACTTCAAAAAGCAGAAACACAACACACCACAAAGGAAAGGAGGCTAGTTGATCGTACAGCTGTTTCATTGGTATCTCTACCAAATCATTAGCGATCTTTGCCCACTTGTACTGAAACCAAAAGCTCTTACTTCATTCCAGAGCTGCCATAATAGTTTGGGAATTCCTAAACGACTTGACACCAAAAACCGGCACACATGAGAACAGCGCTGGCTGCCAGTACCTTTTGTATGTGTGTGTGTCCCAAATATGGCCTTGCTACTCCCACTTAAAGACCCCAATTTAACACAGTGACCAGTTTTAGTACAGAATTTCATTCAAACCAGGGTTTTTTGCTATAAATGAAACTATTTCTGTTTAGTTTCATCAACGATATATATTTTCTTGTCCGTCTGCCTGCCTACCGTTTACTGGCTTAGATAGGGGGTAAGATGACAATAAATACAATTGTAAAGACCCAAACAAAATTTTCTAAAAGTAAGAGTTGATAACCCCCTACTGCAAAAAGATATCTACGACACTACTACCTAGATTCTATTCTAAAAAAGAACAATAAGATCGTATGGTTTTCAAAACAATGCTCTTCAGATCATCTCTCAAATATAAACTCCTTTTACGCATGTTAAAAATGTGAATCGGACCCTCTTTACAAGATGACTTTGTCTTAATGTCAAACCAGGTTGATGCGTACACTTTCAAGATGAAGGTAGCTAGTTCGCTCAAGCTTTCTGTTGGCTTAGCGGGGTCTTCTGAAAGTTGGTGTTCCAATACAATCAGAGGTATTGGAGAATTCTGGGTTCCATCCGAACATAAAATCAAAAAAAAAGTTTTTTTCTTTCTTTAGAAATTAGCTTTTACACATCCGGTCACCTTCACCAGCTATTGGCGCCAGCTGTGAAGTAACTAGCCATGAAAAAGCAAATTCTCAAACTTTGCCGTTCGGATTCGGCGTTAAACTGTAGGTCCCTTTCTCTTGTGCAAAAAATCTTGCCAAAACTATAACTTTGACGTTGTTGAAATCATTTTTCCAAAGTTTGCATATTTACTAATTCTGCCAATTTGGGTGATGTGTTCTCATTATCAGAAATCTAGTGCTATTCACGCTCCCATCTTTACTTTGGGGCGTTCACCGCCCAATGCGTGTCGATTGAATTTTTTATATTCCACTTTTGCATTTTGTGTTTTTTTTTTTTTACATGTTAATTTATTCGATTATTTTGTTGTTTGTGCGTCGTCGTCATCAACATAATCAGGCTTCAGCAGCCACCGCTGTCGACGTCGACTGCAGCTGCAGCCAGCTACGCATTAATGCTGTCACAGACAGAAGGAGGAGGAGCGGGAGCAGAAGCAGCGTCTGTCTGACTGTCATTTCATTCGTTGCAATGTTTTTTAATTCTTTTTTAGATGCGTTTCAGAAACAAAAACAAAAAAAACTCGACAAGAAAATCATTCACAGTTGGGCCAAAAATAATGCAATGTTCGATAACTCTCTATGAAAGCTCAGAGAACAGTACAGAAAATGACTTTTGTTGATGGTTTTGGTATCTAGTAGATACTATATACTTAAATTGGATAGCTTTGATATTGTAAAAAAGATGTTAATAATACCCATTTAATTGATACAAATTCGCTCGCATCATTTCTTTGGTTTGTGTAAAAAATATTTTTCCCATTTTGTAAAAATCTACTGGAAATGGATAATAAAAAGTTGTTTCTGATGTCAATTTATCAATGCGCAGTGCTTAATCAAAAATTTCAAATGGTTTCTAAATGGCCTGTACTAGTTGAACACTCAGGGTCGAGTTATAAAGCGCATACACGGGATATCCATTTTCAACTCGCCCAGTCCAGACACAAACTTGTTCATTTTTTTCATGTTTTGGGCATTTTGTGCCATAAAAAAGAAATTATAATAAAATTTATTATTAATTTTTATTTTGTTTTATTTTTTTTGCACGCACCCAAAGCCGACCAACCAACCGAAATGCAACCCACGGAAGCTGATGCCATTTTTCCCAGGGGGCGGGACAACCACAAGCACGCATCGCCAGCCATTCCATTACATTTTTTTTTATAGCCTGATGTGGCGCTTTATGCGATTTTATTGTCATTTTTGCGTACACCATTCCAGAATGTACATAAACTTTTATATATGGTATAAATGAGCATACGCAGATCCAGGATATGTAAAGAGAAACGTTTGCAGCTCATTTACCTGTGCAAAAATGCCTAATGAACATTTTATGTATATATATGGCCCAGTCTACTCGATATCTGAGAACTTTTATTAACTAAAAATGTGATGCTTCGATGCTAAAGTTTTTAGAATCGATGTAAACCGATGAGTTGCTATCTTCAATATGGTGTAGGACCGGAGTTTTTCTTAAATTCAGGGAGAGGCAGTGGGCGTGGCAATTATAAGGAATCTACATAATAAGTTTGGCTTCTCTGGCTCTAGCTTTATATATTTATTTCATTTATTCACATATTCCATCTATCTCTCACATCAACTAGCAAATAAAAGAGTAAATTGTAAGTTTATCTGATACATAGCAGCTATCTGGAATCAATTGGATCGTATGGTCACTGTGAGCCGTCGAAGTTATTTTTTCTATAATTGTTAGAGCAAAAATTTTTGCAATAACCCGTCGCGCTTCGCTGCGCCTTCAACAGTATAAAACCAATGCACACCTACTTCCCATCCACATCCCACACACTCTCCACCCAATTCCCACCAACTTGCCACCCACATACCACCCACTTTCCACCTACATCCCATCTACATCCCACCCAAATACCACCAACTTCCCGCCCACATCCCACCCACATCCCACCCACATCCCACCCACATCCCACCCACTTCCCGCCCACATCCCACCCACTTCCAATCCACTTACCAGCCACATTCCACCCACTTGCCACCCACATACCACCCACTTCCCGCCCACATCCCACTCACTTCCAAAACAATTAACCACCCACATCCCACTCACATCCCATCCACTTCCCAACCACTTCCCAGTGGGCATCCCGGCGGTATTTCCAACATCGGAAAATGAAAACACAAATGAATTCTCATTTTGACCTTACAAACCGAGTTTTAAGTCAATCGGGTGAAAAATAGTATTTTCCATGGAGAATTTTCCGGGAATTTTCCCCGCATGGGGGCGGATTTTCCGACATTGAAAAATCACATTTCAAATTATTTCGTATTCTACCCTTACAAACCGAGTTTCAAGCCAATCGGATGAAAAATATTTTATTTCATGCAGACTTTTCCGGGAATTTTCCGACCGTTGGGTAATATTTTCCAACATCAGAAAATCACATTTAAAACTATTTCGTATTCTGTCCTTACAAACCGAGTTGCAAGCCAATCGGATGAAAAATAGTTTTTTGCATGCAGAATTTTCCGGCCATTTTCCTCGTGGGCGGATTTTCCGAAATCGGGAAAACACGTGTCGAATCATTTCGCGTACTATGCTTACAAACCAAGTTTCAAATCAATCGGATGAAAAATAAAATTTTTCCCATACAAACTTTTCCGACGCTTTTCCGACTTTTCCGGGTGGAATTTTCCAAATTTTTTTTTCTTAGTGCGCGCCTGCATAACTAAACGAAGGTCTATGCCAAATCTCAAACCTGTAGGATAAGCCGTTTAGGCTGGGCGTTGATAATATGTCACCATATCAGTCGGGCGTACACATTTATATATCAAAACATATACCAAAAAAAAAACAAAAATAATCCAATGGCATCTCGGCCTTATTTCCAATATCGAAAAATGAAAACACAACTGAATTCTCATTTTGACCTTAGAAACCGAGTTTCAAGTCAATCGTATGGAAAATAGTTATATCGCATGTTGAATTTTCCGGTCATTTTCACGCCTGGGGGCGGATTTTCCGACATTGAAAAATCACATTTCAAACTATTTCGTTATCTATCTTTACAAACCGAGTTTCAAGCCAATCGGATGAAAAAATAGTTTTTACATGCAGAATTTTCCGGCAATTTTCCGACCGTCAGGTCATATTTTCCAACTTCGGAAAATCACATTTCAAACTATTTCGTATTCCATCCTTACAAACCGAGTTTGAAGCCAATCGAATGAAAAATAATTTTTTTCATGCTGAATTTTCCGGCCATTTTCCTCGGGGGCGGAATTTCCAAAATCGGAAAATCACATTTCAAATTATTTCGTTTCATTCTTCCTACAAACCGAATTTCAACCCAATCGGATGAAAAATAGTTTATTTTGTATGCAGAATTTTCTGGCAATTTTCTATATATATAATAGATATATTTAACAATATTTTATTTTTGGTGGAAAAAAACTAACAACCTTCAATCACATTTAAATCAACCAAAACATACATTGTTTGTAGAAAACCATTCTGAATCAGGATCAGAAATAAAATTTTGCTCATATTTGGCCCAAAGCTCTTTAGTTAAGCAATGATTGAAATACCACGCGCAGAGTTGTTCGAGGTTTGAGCAAGCAACGTTAGAACCGTTAAGCTTAACTCACTCGTTGAGCACGGAGCGATAAATTTTGGCATTTATATTGATCATAAGAAGTTCAAGTAGCATTTTAAAAAAATTGTGCCATGAATTTGAGTCGAGGTGGACTAAATATAGGAAAGATAAATACAGATGTATGACCAATAATGCAAGTTGGTTTCAGGCCAAAATAAAAGGGCATGATTATAGGATTGATTACGCGCTTTCAACCTCAAAACGCAGCGGAAGAGCTATAAAACATTTTTCTGATCAATCTAGTGAAGAAAGTTGTGATTCAAATTCAGATTCTGCTTAAATTTGCAAAAATAATTTCGCCTAATCTTTTTATCAACTTGAAGTTGTTTTGCTTTAAGCCCCGTACGCAGTACGACCTAAAATTCGTTTCGATACAGTATTTCACATAAATAGAAACACTTTCTAACAGCACATGAGCATCAAAGCAAAGCCAAGGTGTTTCTAATTATATGAAATACTGTATCGAAACGAATTTTTCGTCGTACTCCGTACAGGGCTTTAATAAAAAAAATAGAGGGAAGCTAACTTCGGCTGTACCGAAGTTTATATACCCTTGGAGCATGATATATGCTGCCAGTTTTTATATGGCTATACGATATATTCATCAAAAAATTTTTCTCACTAGAATTACATTTTTGACCGATCGTTCCTATGGCAGCTATATGCTATAGTCATCCGATTTAAATCGAACTTGACAAAATGTATGGCGGCTATACTATATAGTTGTCCGATTTTGATAAATCTCAATAAAATTATGTGAAAGCATATCAAACTTATAAGTAACGGGGGTTGGGAGCGATACCATTGAAAACAAAAAAGTTTTTCATACTAAGACTTTTTTTTCAGACCTATCTTTTGTATGGCAGCTATACTATATAGTTGCCCGATTTTCAAAAAAACTTGGTGAAATTATGTGAAAGCATAAAAAACTTTTAAATACGGGGTTGGGAGCGATAGCATTGAAAACAAAAAAAGTTTTTCTCACTAAAACTACTTTTTCAACCGATCGTTCCTATGGCAGCTATATGCTATAGTCATCCGATCCGGCCGGTTCCGACAAATGTGCAGCGTATTTATACCAAAAGACTTCGTGCAAAGTTTGGTTGAGATAGCTTTAAAACTGACGGAGGAGATAGCATAGAAACAGACGGACAGACGGACGGACAGACGGACATGGCTATATCAACTCAGCTCGTCATGCTGATCAAGAATATATATACTTTATGTGGTCGGAGATGCTTCCTTCTGTGCGTTACAAACATCTGGACAATTTTAATATACCCTCTCCAAGGGTATAAAAATGTATTGAGCCAATCCTAACAATTCTTTAAAAACTTTTAAAATAGGCTCCTTCTGCGTCGATGCAGCGCTGCCGGCGCGATTTCCAAGCATTGAAGGCGTCACGGAAGGCATTCTTCGGAATAGCCTTAAGAGACGCGGTGCATGCTGCTTGGATCCCTTCTGTCGTCTCAAAATGCTTGCCTTTCATCGGCCTTTTCAGGCGAGGAAACAAACAAAATCCGGGGGCCACACCTGGGCTGTAGGGCGGCGTTGGGATACCGGCCTTGGTCAGGTAGCTGTTCACAAGAAGTCACTTTTCAAGTTCATTTTTGGGACCATCTTTGCGCACACCTGGCGCATGTTCAAATGCTCCGTCACAATGTCATAAACCACAGGTTTTGGTAAATTTAACATCTGGGCAATTAAACGAATACCTAGTCGACGGTCATTGTCGGCGTTTGTGGAAGTCGAAGGTCTTCCAGCACGGTCTCCATCGGCGACCTCTTCGCGGCCCTAGATAAATGCCTGGTGCCACCGAAACACAACACTCTTGCTAAAGCAACATATGGGCAAGCCTGCTTGAGCAGATTTATCGAGTTTTACACAGAATTTAATCGCGTACCTTTTGCTGGCTTGCACCACTCACAGAAATTCGTCGAGCTCTCCAGGTGCTCGGAGACAACTGACTGGCATATTTGATGCTCCAAGCGTAGCGTTCCTCTTATAAAGGGATGTGTCCAACATTAGCAAATCACTTGTACATATGCACATAAGGGTGTCACAAAAATAAAAACCTGTATTTTCTGAAAGCTTAAAGAGTAAAGTATTTTGAGATTTTTTTTTCAGATTTTTCTATTTTTCAGACTTATACCCTATTTCCACTGGCTTCATTTCTTATCATTTTCATTTCTAAAAATTAAGCCGTTTCCATTGACAAATTGTTATTATTTTGACACTTTGACAAAAACAGCTGCTTTGTTTGTTTTAAATAACAGAACTTACGTGGACTTTTTGGAATATTTAGCAAAAAAAAAAAAAGACATACCCCTCAGGACAGCAATACCTCGTGACGAACGCATTGCCGTCGCCCTAAACTATCAGGAGAAAGCAAAATACACAACTTATTTTTACCTATTTAT
The DNA here is from genome assembly GCA_018904235.1 of Lordiphosa stackelbergi. Lineage (NCBI taxonomy): Eukaryota > Metazoa > Arthropoda > Insecta > Diptera > Drosophilidae > Lordiphosa > Lordiphosa stackelbergi. Next base: position 36,506 of record JAEIFU010000713.1, on the reverse strand, counting down.
ATTTTAAGCAAAATTGCGCAAAATTGCGGGCAATTGTCATCATTTTCGAGAAATGATAGAAATGAAAGGCAAAATGAAGTGACAATTCGTATGGAAGAAATGATATCATTTTCTTCATTTCTTGTCATTTCATGAAATGAAGCTTCATTTGTTCAGTGGAAATAGGCTATTAATGTGATCACAGGACCTACAAATTTCAACAAACCTCGCTCAAATCACGATTAGGCGAATATCTTGTAAGCGTGACGTGCTAGGGGTAAACTGACAATGTATTTGAATCCAGCGACCAAAAATACATATGGAAAGTTTTCTATCTTCTCTGTGGCAAAAGTTGTCTTTTTTATAAACCTGTGCTATTTAGAGATATTTGATTTGCTATTACACTATCGTAAGAGAGTCTATTTAGAGATACATGAAAAGTATTAAGTATTAGACTTCTTTGATCAAATAGAACAGGTTCCATGTGATAAGTGAATCTTTTCGGAGAAGTTGGACCACCGAGATATATGACAAGTGTAAAGGCTTGTCATAAGGTAAGAGATATATGACAATGGTAAAGGCAGTTTTATAGATTTGGATAAGCATAGACGTAAGAAATGTTGCTTTGATTACCAGATGCCACTTTAATATAATTTATCAAATTGGCAGGCACAATGGCAGTTAATGGAGAAAATGAAGACGTATGTACTCTAATGAACAAAATTATTAATATTCTTAAAAAAAACTCTGGTGGACACACATAACTTTCTCTGCAGGATTCTTTACCTACTCGCACTAAAATAAAAACGTTTTTTGCCTCAGGAACAACATTGACAGCCAATACGAGAACTGCTTTGCCGACACACTGCTTGCGGCTTACATCTGGGGTTCATTATGCCCATATGACACTTGTCGATATTGGTGACCGAACGTATCGGCCAATAATAAAAACGAGCGAAAATAGGTCAAAAAGATAACTAAGTGTTAGATGTCGTCACACATAATTTTCGATGAAGGATTTTTTAACTACTCGCATCAAAAAAAAGCGTTTACCATCATACATTGGCGTGTTGGCGGCCAATATTGAGCGTGTTCAGCAGCATAAATCGATGACAAAAAATCGACTATTTTTGTTAGATTGTGCTGGTGAACGGGCATTATGCGCAATCATGTTTGCTATTTTTCGTGATTGTGTTAGATGTGAATCTAACAAAGAAATAGTTTGTTAGAATTGCTTGTTTATGATTTGTTATCGATAGCACACAGCTGTCAGAAGTAAACAAACAAGCAATTTAGAAAAGGCAAATGCAAAATGAATGTGAAATCCTCTTTGTTTTTAATAAATGAAATGGCAGAGGACGTGGTTTCGCCAGTAGGTCACGGAAATTCGTGCAAGGCTCTGAAGGCACTACTGGTTGTTGTGCAGGAGGAGGGAATCTTGAAAAGCCGCCACTCCAAAAAGGAGAAGCCCTGCGTACGCGTAGTAACCACCTCATCTGGGTACATGGACACCTCATCACAGTTTGTCAATGCAATACCATTCAGCTCCTCCCGGAGAAGAGCTGGTTAGGGATGCCCATATCCTCATGCAAGATAATCACAAGGAATGAAACCCGGCACCTGGTAGCTAGGGTCACGTGGTCCTCGTTTAACCCGAAAGGGAAAAATCTTACTTCTGGTCTGGGCCATAACGGGTCACTGCCTTATTAGCAGGCATGCAGCGGGCTTGGGAGTCGCTCACAGCGATTTCTTTAGAACAACAGGAGGAGACATTACTTCATCTTTTTTGCCATTGCCCAGCTCTAAGTAGAAGGAAACACAAATCTTTTGGCCACACTGCTAGTTGGGACAGTACAAAAATATAGAATGAACAAATTTATGGATTATTTTATGATGTCCCGTGCATCGTTAAGAACTCATAGCTAGAGATGGGCTCGCGACGGGATTCCAGCGGGACCCGAGAGACGCGCGACGATATTGAATTAAATTTTGTTGGTCGGGTTCGGGACGGGACAGCCGTGGTCGGGATCGTGGCGGGACAGGAACGAATTGTCCTTATTTACCCACCTATGCTCTTAGCCCATTGCCACTTTGTGGATTTGGCCATCGGATATTCTATTTTATGTGCACATTCTCGCCGGGGCCGGGCTTACAACAAACATTTAATGACTAACAAAGTCTTAAGGAAAATTCAAGGGGAATTCCAGGAGCAGTTGGTGCTAGTGACGACGGTCCTAAATATTTAGTAGTCATTTCTTAATTATATTAAGCTGTTTGTTGTCAAAAATTCAAACCTTCCGCCAGCAAAAATATATCGATAACTCTGTTGCCTAAAAATTCTATCAAACTCGTTCACCAGCAGACTAACACTTTTTTTTTATTGATGATTTTTGTTAGATGATTGGTGTATGCTGGTGAACACGCCCATTGTTTTCGTCGGGAACAATATTGGCGGCCAATACAAGAACTGCTTTACCGACACTCTGCTTGCTTTGGTTAAAATTTTATTTAAGGGGTCTATAGCTCAACTCTTCTTTCACAATATGGGCAACCAATATCGCCAAGTGTCATATGGGCATTACACCTCTTGCTTGCTTTGCTAATATTTTTGATAACGCTCAACTCTTCTTTCACAATGTTGGCAACCGATATGGGCAAGTGTCATATGGGCATAGGCTAAGTTCACACAGTCAAATTATTTGGTAAATTTTTAGGATATTATGAAAATTTAGCTTTAGGACTTAAAACCTAAACTAGGGTTCCGTTCATTAATAATTTGATCAATTTGGGCCGAGAAGTTCGCCAATATGGCCAATTTAGCCAAATTTCCATCACATTTAAAAAAAAAATAAAATTGGCCTGTGTGAACTTAGCTTTATGTGTGACGACTACCAACACTAACTCTTACTTACTTCTCTTTTGTCCCGCTTTCGCAAGCGACATTTTTTTGTTTAACTTCCCGTTGGCATTACTGCTTTTTCAACAACTGGCCACACTAAGCGAATTTCCGTAAAATCATTAATTTTGACACGTTTTCTTTTTTTATAAAGAAAAGTCAAAATGAGCAAACGCGGAAAAGACAAAACCAATGCACAAATCAAGCATGTGCCCAAAGATGCCCAGTTCATCACGTCCATACTCAAGGAGCTTAACATTCAGGAGTATGATCCACTTGTGGTCAATGAAGTGCTAGAAAATACCCGCCGCTATACTACTTGCATCCTGGACGACGCCAAAGTCTTTGCAAATCATGCGCGCAAGAAAACTATCGACTTGGAAGATGTTCGCTTGGCCATCAAGATGACTTTAGAGAAAAGTTTCCTCGGGCCATCCTCACGTCATGTCTTGAAGTTTACCGGCACCACAGCGTCAACTGTGTCGCCCACGGCCGGCTCGTCGGAGGTAAAAATTGAACCCAGTGTGGAGCAGATTAAAATGGAGGTGGATAGCATTGCCAGCTCCAGCGATGTTGGCGTGGCTGTTAAGCGTGAAACCGAGGAAGAGGATTCTGAATTTAATGGAAATTAAACAAAGTTATGCATAAAAACTAAAAAGATATTTTCCAATCACTTAAAAGTTAATAATATTAAAGGAATAAACAAAAGTTGAAGATTTGATTTCTCATATTCTACACAGCACTATCTGTCGTATAAACGTTTCTTTTTGGTTAAAATCTCTGCTTAAGGCCAAGGCTGCAAACCTTGATTCATGCCAACTGTTCGAACTCCTTGTCACGTCTAAGGTTCGGTTCGCAAACTGGTTGTTGTACATATCGAACCTACGGTTTTGATTCACTCATAGATAGTTGACAGATTTTGAAATATTTTTTCAGTCAAAATATTAAAAAAATTTTGTTCAGAAGGACACATCCAGTTTAACCAGCTCTTCAAAACGTTAACCTGTACTTTGATGGACCGCAATATACCAATTTTTAATATGATTTTAAACACACATCTTTTCTTTTTTTCCATCAAAATTTTGAGAAAATTAAAAGGGAAAATTGGTCTGTTTCGGTAAGTTTGAAACTTATAGGGCTCAGTTCATGGTCCGCTTAGAGGCAACCAAAAACCCCTAATCGAAAAACTTGTCATGCATTAATAAATATTTTTATTTTTTACACTAAGGTGGCGGGGAAAATAATTGTAAACGCCTTGCACAGAAGCTAAATATGTGACAAAATCATAATAGTGATTAAAGAGGTGCTCGCATGATGCAGGTCTTTCCACCTTTTACGCAGAGGACCCAATTGACATTAATTCTTAAATTTCGAGCAGCAAATTCATCGACAATACCAAAGCCCATGTACGCAAACGGCCGAGATCTGATGCTGATAAAATTAGCCAGAAAGATATTGGAGCATTAGAATTCGTAAAATATGTTGCAAGACACCCAAATAGTCTTCCTTTGGGATAAGGAACAAGCATATCTGCCTTTTAATCAACACCATGAGATTTTTAAGCCTTATGTTGTTGAGCAAACGTTAAATAAATTTCATGCCAATTTATTTTTTCTCAATATATTTTTGTGTAATTTTTGATACAACTCATTTTTGAGAGCATTGACTGACAGATCTGTGATGTTAGATGTGGCCAGTGTAAATTTGAATTTAATTAATTTTTAATGTTTTTAAATGTGGTGTTTTAAACCAGAGATGCAAACCGGTTCTGAAGCGAACCGGTTTTAAACCAAACCGAACCGCCTTTTTCGCTCGTGAACCGAACCGTAAACCGAACCGGTGTGTTTTCAAAAATGCTGAACCGAACCAAAAACCGAAGAATAAAATGGTTCGGTTCGGTTTACTTCAGCTATAGTGAACAAAATTAGCAATTAGCTTTAAAATATTACAAAAATACTTGGAAAAGCAGGTTTATTGTAAAAAAGCTAAGAACATCAACCTTATTAAATTTGCAAAGGACCCAAAATTGTAATAAGTAGACAGCGGATTTTGCATATTTGCATATTTTGAACCGCTTGTCGGATTAAATTTCTGATTGCACACATCTTATTTTTATTGAAAAATAATGTAAGTCCGCTAAAAACTATTTTGCATAAATTGCATATTTCCATATTAAAATATGCAAAATATGCAGAATATGCAAAATATCAAAAATAGTAACAATTCCAAACAAATTGTACTCGCGGAAAGAAGAAAAAAAGAAGGAGAAAAAAGAGGAGAAAAAAAGGGGGGGGGAGGGGGGAAAAGAAAAAGAGGGAGAAAAAGAAAGAAAGAAAAAAGAGAAGGGAAAGAGAAGAGAGAGAGAGAGAGAACGGAGAAAAAAAGGGGAGTGAAAGAAAAAAAAGGGGAAAGAGGATAAGAGAGAGGGGTAGTGACCATCCAAAAAGTATGCAACATATTTTGAGGGTGGTAGAAATAATGGAGAACCGTATCGATTTTATATTCTTGGAAATCGATTCATTTTGCTAATTTCTAAATTATCTAGAAGGTACGAACGTCTTTCTTTAAAACTGTAGGAGATATAACTTTTTCCAAATTGCGGGGGCGGGAGGGCGTGGCCGAAATTTGAAACAAACTTATCTGCGTGCAGATAAAAGAAGCATTTGTCCATACATGTCAAACCTCTATCTCTTACCATCTCTGAGATCGAGGTGTTCACACAATCGACTCGGCTGTTGATGCTGATCAAGAATATATAACTTTTATGGTCGGAAATGATTCCTTCTGCCTGTTAAAAATATCAGAAAATTAGTAATTTTGGGTGGGTACAACACATATTATCAAATGTCAAAAGAGCACATTTTTCGAAGGTAAGGAAGCCTCCATGTAATAAGTTTATCGCAAATGATGCAGGAAAGTGTTTGAATCCCAACTAAAATAAAATTTCAGAACAAATAATATTGTTTAGGCGTCATGAACTACATTTTGCAAAATCATTTCATGAAATAGTCGAAAGTGCAAAACACGAAAGGAAAAGAGCAAAGAAAGTGCAAAAGGGAGAGAAGAGTTAAGGAAAGAGAAACAGTGTAAAAAAGAAGAAAAAGAAAGAAAGAGAAAGGAGTGGGTGGAGAAAAAAAAAAAAAAGAGGAGAAAAATAAAAGAAAAAAAGAAAAAATAAAAAAGGAAAAAGAAAGAGAAGAAGAAAAAAGTGATGTAAAAAAGGAAGAAGAGGAAAAAAGTGGAGATTTGAAAAAAGTAAAGGATGAAAGAGGAGAGATGGTAAGGAAAAGAAAAGAAGGGTGAGATAAATTTTAAAATTTAGTCATGATTATGCATAATGAACGGATATAATAAGGAGGCAATGGAAGACAATCAATAGTCTCCTATTTACCCGTCCGACCGATCTTGATCTTGACCCGTCAATTTACCCGTCCACATTATAAAAAAGTTTTAGAAATTTCGCGACTTTCGGACCGTTGGATCCAACGATTTACGCGTCTACAATCGCCATCAAATCTTAATGATTCCCAAAAATCATAAAATTTTGCTAATTTTGCAAAAAACCAAGCTCAAATAATAATTTTTGACTATACGGCTATACGGCTCCTATATATACTCGTTTACTATTGCCGTCTATTAAGTCTTCAAAATTATCTTTAATCATATGAAGAATTTGCAAATTTCGCGATTCTTTGCGCCGTTCCATCTACATCTTCTATTTACCCGTCTACATTGCCATCCATCAAATCTTCATAATAATCATAGGTCATACGAAAAATTGGCCAATTTTTGGATTATTCAATCTACGCCTCTTATTTATTAACGCCTGCGCTTAAATAAGTAGTCAAAAAAAAATTTGACAAATTTCGCGGTTTTTAGTCTTCACCTCTTATTTACGCGTCTTCAATTGCTATCTATTCAATCTACACGATTATCTTCGGTCCGTTGCTTTTCTTGGCCACGCGTCTTTATGATACTTATGAAACTCAAATGTTAATTTTTGATTTTTCGCGATTTTTTTGACCATTTGTTCCTTTACAGTATTTACTCGTTTACTATTGCCGTCTATTAAATGTTCATAATAATCTAAGCTCTTATGAAAATGCGGTGTTGGACCATTAAATGCTTATAATGAAATGTTTAACTTTCGCGATTTTTTGATCATTCGGTCTTCAATTTCTATTTAAGCGTCTATATTGGCCATGTTTCTAATATTTATAATAATTTTGATTTTTTATACATTTTACATATTTTGCATATTTTTTACATATTTTGCATATTTTTTTGCATATTTCGCATTTTTTTTTTCATATTTTGCATATTTTTTTACATATTTTGCTAATGCAAAATATGCAAAATATGCAAAATTTGCATATATTGAATATGCAGTTTTCAATGGAAAGTGGGTTATTTAATTAGTATAAATCCAAATTTTCACCTCAATCTGCCTTTATTTAAAAGGTTGCACAAAATCCGCTGTCTAGTACTAAGCCAAGTCTTGATTGTATTATCCGTTGGGGGTCAACTTACTTAATACTCAAATGTTAACTTTTTATCTTTAATTGAGATTGGCTTGACATAGAAAATGAGTAAGAGTATTTCTATGTCTGGCAGTCAAGCAAAATTATGGTTGAAAAAAGGAAGGACGACATAGCTCAGTAATTGTCAACTCTTTAAAAGAGCCACGCCTATTTTTGAATTCGATTTCTTAGATTCCAGGAATCCATCCTGCTATCAGAAGAAGTGAAAAAGGTAGCTAAATCTCATTTAACGTTAATATACAACAAAATTCAAAACGTTACTCAAAACATAACGGATATTCATTCAATTCCATTAAAAAGTAAAATATCGATTGTTAGCGTTTACCTAAAGATTATTAAATATTGGAGTATTTATCAGGAAAGTCAACTTAAGCATAGCTCGAATAGTTTTAGCATTTCCACCCACACAAGTGTCAGAAGAATAAACATTTTCCACATTGGAGTTTGTTTTACCAGACTTAAGAGCAAATATTGATGAAAATAGAGAGGAGATATATAGTATTATTAAGTTTTATCTAAAATTCCATTATATCGAAGTTAATTTAAGTCTTTCAAGATCTGTTTTATTCCCTTTTGTTTTGAAAACCACGTATACATTGTATACAAGTATAATACAACTACTCAAATGGAAATGTCAAATTTGAGTTTAATAAAAAAGAAATGTTTATTATATAATAGGGTGTATTACTCATATCGAAGTCGATTTCTTAAGGACTTCGAATTAGAATTGTTTAAGTTTATATGTCAGAGGTTACCAGATCAGGTCAAAAGAAAATTGTAATCATCAGGTGTGTTTCAGAAACCTCTAGAGATTTTCGTATGAACGATTTAATTTGATGGAACTAATCTAGGAGGTCTTTATATGAGAAATGATAAGAATAAGGTCGGTAAAAACGGAAGTATTAAATCTACTTGGCCTTGAGCAGTCGGTTTCAAATCGCTGAACTTTTGTCATCTAATTTAGTAGCCGGGCATATTTGTAAAACTTCACATATGTATAAAGGAATGCAGTTTATTTTGGTCCGCTTGGCTTTCATTAGTTGATTTCAATCCGTCAAAGAAAATGTTTTCGTCACTTAATATATAAAGTGGTAGGATTTCAAAACGAAATGAGTACGTTTATAAGGAAATTGCCGTCGAAATTTTGAACATACCCGATTAACTTAAAACCTAAGTCTTTGTTAATGAACAATCTGAATACTTGTATCAAAAATATGTTTCTTTACTTAATTAAATGAATAAAGAGCGAACCGAACCGAACCATAACCGCGGTTCAGTAAGACCCAAAAACCATGCAATGAACCGAACCGGCGGTTCAAAAACTGTCTGAACCGCTAACCCGAACCAGTCTCAACCTAACTCTTAAGACTCTGATTTGAAACAGGATTCATAGTGCTCAATGATAATTTCAAAATTGGAGAACACAATTTTAAAAATGGATTCAAAGAAGACCAAAAATTAAAACAAAAAAGGTGTGAGAAATCCAGAAAACCCAGATCCAACCCAGATCCAAACAAGGATCCGACTAGATCCCATTCAGATTCTACACTGATCCCACGTAGATACCCAGACCAGCCAGATCCCATCCAGATCCCATCCCAACCAAATCCCGCCCAGATACCACCTAGATCCCGCCCAGAGCCCATCCAGATCCCACCCAGATCCCAGCCAAATTCTAACCAGATCCCAGCCACAAATACCACCAGATCCCATCCAGATCTTTCCCAGAACCCACCCAGTTGTCCCTTTTCAGCACCTATCCTACCTCTTCACTTCCCCCATCAGCCAGTCCTCTTATGGCTGTGTGTGTTTGCCGAAAACTCCACAAAACAATAACACAAAATATGAATGACGTCAGTGTCACGTGACGCTCAAATCGAATTTTACTCCTACTAAAATCGTCCGTACCGAAATTAAAGATGTTTCACATCAATAATTATTTGGACAAGTTCGCGGAGGATCACTGATCAATGCAGTCGAATCGAAACTCATTTTATAGGTTTTAACCAATAAAAATCATTTGGAAACTCCCGTTATCTGCCCCTCCTTTGCCGGAGAAAACTCTTCGGTATCCAGGGAGAGGCTTAGATATGGCTGATATGCCTATTCCCCAATATGATAGAAAGTCCATTATTGTGGTGGCTCTGGCTATGATTTATTCCGCTGAATGAAACCATGGCATTGCCTATGCATACTCCAAACAGTTTCTTTCGTTTTCTATTTTAAAATTTTTAAACAATTTAGACACAAACTACATAGTTCAGAAGTAGATCTTTACTTCATATTCGGAATCGTAACTGTGCATCTTATCATTTACCTCAGTCTCTGTCCACATTTCCAATTCTTCTCCATTTGAACCCATGGGAGCATGGTTTGAGGCAATTTGAAAGGTATCGCATAAATATAATTTAATACTACTATAACACTAGTTTACAGCCAAAAGACCCATTTCTACTGAAATTTTTTTTAGGTGTAGTTTGGAATGGTGATCCCAAAAATCGATTTCAAAAAAATTTTTCATGGGTTTTTAACTGTCTCAAAAGAGATGAAGTGTCACATCAACACGAGTCGATTTAGCCAGTCCGTCGTCGTGTCTGTTGTCTGGTCGATCTAGAGACTGTAAAGATAGAGCCACAATTGGCATGAAGGTGTATGTACAACGAGTTTGTTTAAGATTTGGAAAATTCCTCCTCCCATCTTTTAAGCGAAAAACTGTCTTTTCTCGAAAACGCGTGGATCTCACAGACATAAGAGGTGGAGCCACCAATTTTGGCATGTTTGAAGGTGAACTACCCAGACAGGTTTCAATTGGAAAATTCACCTCCTCCATCTTTTAGCAGCGAAAAACTGTCTCTCCTCTGTATGAACGCGTTGATCTCAGAGAACATAAGAGGTAAAGCCACAAATTTTTGCATATATGTAGGTGTATATCGTACCCAAATCAAGTTTGCTTCAAATTTGGCAAATTCCTCCTCCTTCTCCTTCTAACCGCGAAAAACTGTCAGAGCTAAAATTTTTAAGTTTGAACCTAAAGATTGAATATATATTCTATTCTGTATACCACTACAAGATCCGAGCAAAAACACCGAAGATATGCAAGTGCGCCTCCCCAATTATTCAAATAAATTTTAAAATAAAAAGGAGTTCAAAGCTAGAACCACATTACTTGGAACGGGATTTTGTCGGGAAAAAGATTTTTTTACTTTTTCGGTGGTGCTCTTACATTTTAGCCATATCTGACTTCATAATTGTCAGATAGAGTCAAGTATGCCAGTAATTGCGTAGAATATTGTTTTAAATCGGCTCAGTAGTTTGGATACAATAAACCAAAACATTTCAAAAAATTCAATTTTATACTCAAAAATGCAAGAAATTTTATTTTTTGAACCCTGAAAAATATAAAACAATCCAAAAATTTTTTTTTTCTACTAAAGAATCACGAGAAAACCAGATAACGATTATCAAAATCTATGAACAAACACAGGAGCGTAGCAATTTAGTAAAAAAGTGGTATTTCGTGATTATCAAAAATAGCCGTTTGCTTCGACTTTCGGTTCTTTTAATTTTTGTTCCTTTTCGCTAACTTAAGTGCAAAAGACGAGAAATCACGGTGTGTTGTTCTAATAAGTTCGTATGGTTTAGTGAAAATAAATGTTTTTTATTTTCCCAGGCGTTTAAAATGAAATTTCTTGCATTAATTTGCGTAAAAACTAATTTGGTTTATTGTATCCAAACTACTAAGCTGATTTAAAAACAATTTCTACCAATTACTGGCAGTTCAATTGCCTTTCGATTCATATCTTGCTTACAGTTATGAAGTCAGATATGACTTAAAATGTAAGAGCACCTACCGAAAAAGTGAATAAAATTCATGTTTCAAAAACGGAGCCATTTTTTTAAATTGATTTTTGAGATCACCATTCCAAACTACACTACAAAAATATTTCAGTTGAAATGGGTCATTTATTTTTTTTTTATTTTTGTAAACTAGTGTAATTAGGGTATTCACTTTGTTGAGCACATAGGCACTTGAGCAGTTTTGCCTGACTAGTATTGTGAGCAGCCCCTGTGCACGAAATTTGTGCACAATTACGTTTGACATTCCGCCTGTTATGTTTTCGAGATTTGGTGAGAAAAAATTACATAAATAAAAAATGCCAACTAAAAGCATTAAAGATATTCTTCTTAAATGGAGCAAGCCAATTGAATCGTGAAGTTGAAATGATTGAAGGTGCGTATTTTGCTATTAATAATCTGCACGTTTAATTGTTATCGACTTTTGGAGCTTGATTCGCAATGTATGAGTTGTTGGATGACCTTAGACGATGTCGCTTGCATATATTCTTGCCGAGGAGATATCTCCAACGTGCCCAAAACCATTAGCTGGCGAAATATTATCCTCACCTCATTTGATGCGCGTCGTTTTAAGCAAATTTTGCGCGTAGCTCGTAACCAATTCGGATTATTGCTGGAATTGATAAAGAAAGACGAAGTTTTTGCAACAACTGGATTCAAAAATCAAATGCCAATTGATTTACAGCTTTCCATAGTGTTGTTTCATTTGGGCTCCTCTGGAGGCAGTGCATCTATTCGAAAAATGTGTACAATATTTGGAATCGCTGATGGTGGAACTTTAACCATGATTACGAAAAGGATATTTACAGCATTTTTGCGGCTTATGGCCCAATGAAGCTGAGCGTCAGCAACTTGTGAATTGTACTTTTCATGAGTTGCCCCACTGTATTGGGTTCATCGACGGAAGCGAGATCGCTAGTGAAAAACCTGCTAAAAACCAGAAGTTTAGTTTCTCGAGTAGGAAGTCCGCGCACCTCCCCCCCTCTCCCCCCCCCCCCCCCTTTTTTTTTTTGGGGTTTTTTGCGGCTTACTCTGCCTGCCCTCAGTCGACATTTTTAGTTACCCCATTTCGTAGCAACTCTCGAATTGAATAAAAATGGTGGTCTTATTTTGGTTGAGAGCAATGACAAACTGATTGAATTTGTATTACACTTTTAGCACAGAATTATAACAATTATTCTAGACAAAATAAGGGCACACTGTTTGAGCACAAGTGCCCGACTTTTCGTAGTCAGGGTCTGGGTCGAGCAAGCTGTGCACAATTTGTTCAGAGTAAATTGTTGTTGGAAATGCTTACACTTTTCCCCCAAGTGCCTATGTGCTCAACAAAGTGAACACCCTAAATATATTTTTTTTAGCGCAACATACTCCTAGAGGCCAACTATTTTGTGGACGACTGGGGCATGTGGAGCGTAAGGGTAATTAGTTCAAACTTTGTGGCCTTGTCGCGCCCTTTATAAATGGAATTTTATGTTTTTCTTTAAAATTGTATTATCCATGAAACAAAAGAAGTTCCTTAAGGAGGCGCCCTCTCTAAATTACCATCTTTGCCAAGAAAAGTGCAACCTAAATTACATGTATAAATCGAATTAAGCTCTACTCTTAGCTCAAGGATTTGTGTCAGAAAGGCTTTTTTCATTAGGTTTCACTTGAAAAGAAATGGATAACATACTTTTCTGTTTAAAGGTTATCAAGACATTAAATTATAATGAAAGTCTAAAAATGTAGGATGCAATATTTTCAAAGAGACTGGTCTTGCGTTTTTCTTTTTAAATATACAAAAATCTTGCTTAGCCGGACTCTTTTTTTATTAGCTAACACGATTTAAACAAATTGCTTAAAAGTCTCCCAAAACTAAGTGCCAGCTTTATAGTTGTTGCACTCAGAACCGAAACTGTACCGGTAAAGTGCTTAGGTTCTTTTCGTTGTCTGTTCTAGTTCCGGTTTGATTTCCTGATTGTACGAAAATGTCTTTGAAATGTAGGAAGAATATTTTGTAGAAGAAAAGCCTCGATAGACGGTTTAACAAGCTCGTATTCATGTTTTTGAAAAAATATACAGACTCCCTGAGGAAGGCAATATAATTGCCGAAACGCGTAGGAGAAAACCTAAGCCAAAAAGTGTTTTGACTGCAGGAAGGGAAGACGGCCGAATAAAAACCCCAATCTACACCACAAGCTCGCCTATGCGTTAAAAGTATCTCAGAAAAAATTTAAATTATTAGTTTATAAGAATTTGTGAAATATATTCTTGAAAACATTGTTAATCTGAAGTTCCACCTTTTCGATGAATTCCAATTAAATTTATACATTAATTCACACCGCCTTCTCTACCGCCTATCGAAAAGTAAATAAATTGTCGACCCTCAGACTGCTGAATAAATAATTTTACAAAAATTATGTACATACACGCATTTCCCATGCATAATAATTTCATAAGTACATAATTCACTTTTATGTTATTTCATCCAATCGCTGTGAACATTGTAATTAATATTTAATTTTTTCCCCACGACAGTTTAATTAATTAGCCAGACAAGTGGGGGAAACAGGGAGGGCCAGGTTATGACAATCATCAACAAAAGTCTCGCTCATTGGCTAATGCAACTGATTGGCTGGCATTTGGTAGATTGTTATGTTGCATTATTGCATTTAGATAAACATATTTCCTCATGACAATTTTCACATGATTTTCATGTTTAAATATTAAGTACAGTTTTGTGCATTGAGCAAGTGGCTCCATTTGTTCTCAACTGTATACTTTGGGTGTCCATTGGTGGGGGCTACGCACATATAACCTATAGAACCCCAACCCTTTTCATACATTTACGCATGTCTTCTTTATATACATACATAAGTCTGCTTTGCGAGTTTTTCGTCACTGAAACTTCCCCAAGCGTCTCCGGGTATATAGCTAGTATAGCTAGTAGGTAAAGGTAAACACATTGATTAGAAGGTTTTTGATTCGGCTTAGTATTTTTGATTCCTCGATTCCATTCGATCTATTCATACATTTACAAAAATGTTTTTGAGCTACGATAACACAGCCCAACAGTGTTTTTGGTGCAGGTCTATTTTTATCTGATTATGTTAATATAGATTGCACTGAACAAAACTGTATCATTGGTTTTGTCCTATCAGCTCTTGTTTCCAAGATATGGCGGAAAAACGAAAAAGTTGAATTTTTGGCACTCTAGGATTTATGGAGGCCACACTAGGCATAAATATGTGAGTTTATGAGCTATTTGCGATAAAGTACATATCAATGCATTTTTAAAAAATCAAAGGCGCTTTATAAGTTCAGCGGAAAGTGTCTACATTGGCCTCTAAAGACAGACATTTTTCGATTTATAGCATTTTTATCAAAATAAATCATCCCGTTCAGGCTAGCGCGGTTCTTGAATTAATATATTCGCCATCTGAGCATATAGTCCAACATATGATCTAATTTTGTGATTTTTATGGCCTTTTAATTAGTTTATTTGGCAAAGTTATAGCCTGTTAAAGACGAAAATACATATTTAAATTTATGGGATTGTCAGTAAAAATTTTATAGGAACTGTGAAAAGGCTACTTGTTTCAAAATAGAATTTATCATCTACATGTAAACATATAACAACTTATGCCTAATCAAGTAGTCTCTTTAAAGTTCCTATACAGATTTACAGTAACAATCTAGTTTTCCTCCCATAAATTTAAATATGTTTTTTGTCTTTAGCAGGCTATAACTTTGCCAAATAAACTGATTTGAATGCCATAAAAATCACAAAATTAGATCATATGTTTGGCCATATGCTCAGATGGCGAAAATAATTATGAAATAACCGCGCTAGCTTAAACGGGATGATTTATTTTGGTAAAAATGCTATAAATCGAAAAATGTCTGTCTTTAGAGGCCAATTTAGACACTTTCCGCTGAACTTATAAAGCGCCTTTGATTTTTTAAAAATGCATTGATATGTACTTTATCGCAAATAGCTCATAAACTCACATATTTATGCCTAGTGTGGCCTCCATAAATCCTAGAGTGCCAAAAATTCCACTTTTTCGTTTTTCCGCCATATCTTGGAAACAAGAGCTGATGGAGCTAAACGCAAACCAGTTTTGGAATCAGTGAGCATAAACCTATCATATTTTTAAAACAACAGAGCTGCACCTCACAAAGTTGGTCATTTTGTTGGCCTGTGTAATATAAGTATATTCCACCCCCTCTTTATAAAAAATATAAAAAAATATTTGGATTTATAATTGGGTGTCAACACAAATCTAACGAATGTCAAGAAAGAATTTTCAAGGAAATTGCAGCAGAGAGGACTTACCAAAATACTTCAGTGATAAAAGGCCATTTAAATGGCTATCAACTGTATATGGAAGTCCATACTAAGTAAGAAAGATGTACCAATCAGCACAAAATATCAACTCTTTGAGGCATCAGTTAGATCCATAATGTGCTACGGCGCTCAAGTATGGGGTATCATGGAATATGACGAGGTCGAGAGTCTGCTGCGGTACTTTGTCAAAAAACTGTTTCGCTTGCCAACTTTCACGCCTAATAGGATGCTCAACCTCGAAACTGGGTTGTCCAAGCTGTGTTTGACAACCGCAGACATGCATTTTAAGTATGTTCGAAAAGTCCTTGGTATGCCAGAAGGAGTGGCGCTTTTCCTAGAAGATCATACTAGCTGAGGATCCTGGGCGGGGCAAACTCTCGTTAAAATGGATGCAGCTTACAGGCAGACATGCATTGAGCAATCTCAAAGAAGCTCCGAACGGCTTATTTATAAAGGTTGCATTATGTAATGTTGCATAGTAGATCAAATTCGCACCATCTTCAAGGCTAGAGGAGAGATTCTCGAATTAAACTTTGTTCCTAATATGGTTGGCAACGACAATACGTGTTCACTGTGCAATTTGAGAGAAAAAGAGAACATTGTACACTTCATCGGCGTCTGTCCCATTTTGAGGGAGCACCGATTGCTTCATTTCGGCAAGGCTGAGCTACAACCGCACGAGATAATAAATTATCTTAATGGTGAAAACTAGTCGGCACTATTTAGTTTTATAAGTCAGTCTTTAAGATTCCGGAAACAAATTATTGAAGGACAGTTTTGAAAACGGCAACACCGCTACTTGGATTCCTAACTACGCAGTTGAACGATCTGATATCTGGGGAAGACCTGGGAAGTCAGGTGTATTAGACTGCGTAGCAACGGTTAGACACCAAGTCGATAAGGATAAACTTCTTTTTTAAAATTTTAGCTTATATCCTTAGATAATAACTATAAATGTAATAAGGTGAAAAAAATATTTTAAATAAAGAAGAATACTACTACTACTACTGATAAAAGGCAAGCAACGGCTGGTTCTGTAGAGTTCTGGTTAACTTGCTACAGCGAATCGGTTACATAATGGTTTTTGCTAGTCCAGTTCAATGCCCGCTAACCAGGGAGGTATACTGAACCTATCTTGATTAGAAATGAATCTGAATCTGGAACAAGATTACAATTATTAAACTTTTTACATATTCAGCCATGCTCCCATTTTCGCTTTCGCAAAAATTTTGCGATTTTGAGTTCAAATTTGCTTTGAAAACCGGTTTGAAATCGCAAAAGTTTTGCAAAAGTGAAAATGAGAGCACACGGCCTCCACTGTATATTGCAGTATCGAGGGAGATACTATTTCCACAATTATATTACGACCTGTGATGTCTAACGTGAGTTTCACCCCAAAGAAAGATAGATCATTGCTATTTTGATTTTGAAGCTGCTCCAAGAAGTCAGCCATGGGTCGCCTTAGGAAGATTTTACAGTTCTCCAACCCCTGAACTTAGGTTCAGCTAACTTCTGAACATACTCAGTGAGCATGAACCCAAAAGGTTTCACGGATTCCAACCCTATAGTGAACCTATCCCGTTTTTTAGGAGATTTGCAGCCCTGAATAAAATAATTAGAACGTACCAAATGTATACACGGAATAAAGAATTTAAACTTTTATTGATTCTTTTGTCACAACAGGCGAATGTCCAAACAACGACCTATTTATGAGCATCCAAAATGTGCGCAAGTAAACTCAAGTCCTACATTAAAAGGTTGCCTTTAATATTTCAAACTTTTAATAAAGGAATCAACCGGTAAAATGAACTGTTGCAGAAAATGAAATGAAGAAGATTTGTTAAAGTTTTCAAGTTTGAAATATGAAAACTTGCCATTGCTGGTTTAAAAATAAAACATATGTATGTCTGTCCCCCTCCCATTTCAAACTCATTCGATTATCTGGCTGTACGCTATTCTTTCGCAATATCTTAGCGGCCCACCATAAAAATGATGGACTTATATTTCCACATTTTTCTATTCCCAAATAACGCATTTTTTTACAGGCTCGCAACACCTTCAGCACGCCCTTGACAGTTATTCCATTTGAATTAACCAGCGTAAGATTCTCCAATTGGTTCAGATTAGTCAGATACTCCAAACAACGATTATCTACCGGCTGCCAGTTTAGCTCCTTCAATGACTTAAGCGTGCCAATTACTCTGGCTTCCTTCATGGTGCCACCCCTTTTACTTCGCAGAATCACGAGTTTCTCCAAATGGTTTGCATATTCCGGTTGAAGTACTAAGGCTCGGGCATTGATGCAACTTATGCTTAAAGTTTTTAGATTGGGGAAATATGGAAAATTAGTTTTCAGCTCGGCATTATCAATCGTAAAATTTTGTAGAAAAGGCCATAAGGGAGCGGTACACTCTGTCTTGTCTAGAATTCCTCCAAAGATTTCTATTGAGCGCAAGTTCTTCAAAGCGGAAAACATCTGAAAAACGTGGATCTTTTGGGAACGATTGGCCATTTCTATCTTCAAGACCTCCAATTCGATAAGATTATTTGCATGGCAAACTGCAAAAATTGTAACATAATTATAAACATTCTTTAAATTCGTTGTAAAAACTTACTTTCCTGGGCCACGAAATTGTGTAGCTCCAAGTTCTTGATTGCAGGTAAATGCCTCAAGGCGTTAAAAACTGGCACAGCCAAGTCACGATTGTCTGTAACTTTCACGCCAATTTCCTTAAAATTTGGTTTGGACTCCACTTTTCTTAGCAGCTCGACTTGGACATTGTACTTGAATTCTCTCGGAATCAATAATTTACGAATAATCGCAGCATTGCAATTCGCCAACTCCTTGACATTTTCAGCGCATACTGACAGAAAGAAGGACCACTTCTCGACGGGCAGTGAGTCAAACGTAATATTTTGAAATTGATAGCGGCAATGAAAGGCGAATGCTTCGCCAAGGCTAGGATGCGACTGGCCCAAGCTTATCTTGTCAGTAAGATTTGGAAGACTCGCGAATATCACATCCAGCACATCAAAACATAAGTCCGTGATGCCCAACTCTGTTGCAGAGGTTGCCATTGATAACAGCTGAATAGTGTACTTGTCAGAAAGAGTTGAATCACAAAAGCGAGAATAATTTTCGTGACAGAAAGTTTTCTTTAATTACTAACACGCTGTCAAATAGAATAGTGTTGCAAAAGACAGAAATTTGTCAGTGTTACTTTGGAACCAGTTCAAACAAGTCGGAACATCAATCTTTCCAGAAATATGCGGTGATTCAGTGATTTATTGAAACGATGAAAAAGGACACAATCAGGCATTAACTCCACTACTATTGGAAAAGTAAATCGAACGCAATTCCAATTTGGTTTTGTTTTTGTGTTCTCAATTCCCAATGAAATTGCTCTCTTTTTATTCCCTTGGAGAGGGTATATTAACATTGTCCATATGTTAATCATAAAAGGAAGCATCTCCGAGCACATATAGTATATATATTCATGATCAGTATGGCGAGCTAAGTGGATATAGCCATATCCGTCTGTTTTCATGCTATCTCCTCAATCAGTTTTAAAGCCATTTTAAACCAAACTTTGCACGAAATCTCCTTGTACAAATACGCTGCACATTTTTCGGAACCGGCCGGATCGGATGACTATAGCATATAGCTGCCATAGGAACGACCTATCGAAAAACTAGTTTTAGTAAGAAAAACTTTTTTGTTTTTAATGCAAACACTCCCAAACCTCCTATTTTTCAGTTTTCTGTGGTTTTTTATGATTTCTAAAATATTGATGAAAATCGGACAACTATATAGTATAGCTGCCATACAAAAGATAGTTTTGAAAAATGTCCTAGTAAAAATAACTGTTTTGTTTTTAGTGCTGTCGCTCCCAAACTTGTTAATGATCAATATTATATGCTTCGACACAATTATGTCAAGTTTGATCCAAATCGGATGGCTATAGCATGTAGCTGTCATAGGAACGATCGGTCCAAAATGTAGTTTTAGTGAGAAAAACTTTTTTGTTTTCAATGGTAGAGTCATTAATCTTTCAAGTTGTTAATATTTTCTGCTTTAGCACAATTCTGATCAAATTCGGATAAATAGCAAATAGCTGCCATATAAACAACAGGCCTGTGGACTACGCCACGTTAACTATTTAGTTTAAAACACGGATTAGGTTTTTGTTTCGGTTTATTGGTGACGGTGTGTTGCCGGTAAGAATGAGTATATCTCAATGGAGGAGAGACCTGTCTGTGTGTGTGTGTTAGAGATGTAAGATAAAAAGGCGGGCGTATAGAGCATCGATAGTTGTTAGTGATGTTGTAACTAGTTAGATGAAGTGGATCTGTGATTGGAGCTACATGAACTGGGACTGCCACAGGCCATGCGAAAGTGGCGCCATCTATTGGCAAGCATGGGAAATCACTCAGCTAACATTGTTCGCAGCGAAAATTAAATTGTTTCATCAAAATTATTTAATACCTTTATTTCTTACAGCTTACTGGCTGCAAGGGTTTATAAACTTCGGTCGAGCCAAAGTTAGCTTTCCTCTTTTTTTTTTCTTTATGCAAACCACTGGTCCAAACGAGATTGGCACGAGATACATAAGAAAGAATCCACAATTTTAGGCGAAACGATCGAAAATGTAACAGTCGCAGATGAGAGAGTCTGACTTTTAGATTTCAATTTTCGGTTTGGGCGGGCAATGCAAAATTCTCTACACATTAAACAAAAAAATCCTTTGTAAATCACTTAAAGACTTTTAAAATGATTCAAACAATTAAGGAAAATTCACTTTCACAATTCACAATTTGCCAATTACTTTTCATTCCACTGACCAACAAGCATTACCTCTCTAAAGGAAAAACATTTTCCATTTGGTTAGAAAAGTTGCAGTGGAAGTGGAATTAAGAACATGCCTGAAAATATATTAAAATTAAGGGAACAATTTTTTTTGGAACAACAACAACAATTACTTTGAATTGTAAAAGGTGATTTTTAAAGCGTTATTTTTTTGAAAATGAAATTTACTTTTAAAACGAGAGCGTAAGTTAAAGTCGGCCCTACCCGACTTTGATATACTCGTACCTCATGGGAACTTATCAAAATTACCTAAAAATTTGCCTGTGTGAACTTAGTTTTACTAGTGCTATTCCTGAAAGTGATTTGCTTTCGATTTGATTTCGCGAAACAGATCTTAACAGCTGTTCCATACACAATAAACGTAAGGAAAGTAAGGTAATACTAATTGATTTCGCGAAATCAGCCTCGAAGCTAATTCCGTTTGAGTCCTCTTACTTTGCTTCTTCCACAATTTTATTCTGCCTTCTTCCTCTACAGATCTGCCAAATTGCATGTCACTTCCCGTAACCAAAAACAATTGAAAAAGTATAATTTCAATATTCATATTTTGGTGTTAAAAAATCGATTTTTTTCAATAAAAACCTGGATCTAAACATAAACAGGTCTATTGAGGTAATTGAGGCGTCATTTGATGCGTAATAAGAACCGCATACTGACTGCGCTAAAATAAAAAAAAAAATTTTAATTTCATATATAACAGTGGTATTCCTGAAAGTGATTTGCTTTCGATTTGATTTCGTGAAACCGCTGATGACAGCTGCTCTATACAAAATGAGCAGTGTGCCCAGAAATCAAGGAAATTAAGGTCATACTAAATATTTTGTAAAATCGTTTCGTTAGTTCGTAGTTAGTGTGCAGTTCTCTTAGGAGCTGTTGACTTGGTCAAAGATGTTCATGGTTACTTATCTGCACAGCTAAAAAGTTAGAAGTTACAAATTCTTCCACAATTTTACTCTGCCCTTCCTCTTTGGATCTGTCAAATTGTATACGTTGTATGACAGCAAATCAAAATGAAATCAGGTTCGTTCCATCAACTGCTTTGCTTTTGCTTTCACGAAAGCAAATCAAAAGCAAATCAACTTTCAGGAATTCCACTAACATAAGAAGTTCTGAAAACTTATTCATGATTTTGAATTTATATAACGAAAGAAGTGTCTACTTTTTAAATTCATCATCTTTTAAAATAGAGCATTCGAACTACAAAGCATGAAAAAACTACGAAACTTAAAAACTTCTGATTTCACCAATAATCGTGAGATGGGGACTTTAGGAAGACGCGTTGAGCTATGTGCTCATCGGTCATTCGGCTTCTGGTGTCAGAAACCAGACTTTTTAGCTTCAAACTCAAGTGTGCGACATCAAATCCTACGCCATTTATACGGACTGCTCTACATTTACCGTTTTTAAAAATGAGCTGCATTTCAGCCAAGCATCTCCATGCTTTGCGATTAAGTGCACCTATGTTGAGTTGCCACTGGTCTTCTGTGTATCAACTTTAATAAAATCGCTTTTAAACATTTGCTTTACATATCCAGAGCACAAGTGAGTTATTCGCAACAGTGTGACCGAAGGCGAAGGAACCAAAACATCACTAAAAATTATACGATTTCCGATATATAGCCTTGGAAAAATATGCGGGAAAAATAATTTTTTAACCGCAAAGTAGTTAAGGATATTCGAGAAAAATTGGATGACAGCAATGTGACTTTTTTAACCCTTCTCGACTATAGTAAGGCATTTGACACGGTAAACCACGAAATACTATTAACTAAACTTAGGTGCTTAAATAATTTTTCTAAGACTTCACTGAAGTTAATACAATCGTATTTAAGCGACAGAAAACAAGCCGTAGTTGTGAATGGACTTGAATCAGGGTCACAACTATTTGCTCTTTATGCAAATGACCTTCCCAAATCTTTATTAATGAGTGATATCCATATGTATGCAGATGACGTTCAAATGCATGTTAGTCGACCGTTAAGTAAACTTTGTGATTGTATTGATATATGTAATTCTGATCTGTTACGTGTTTCTGATTGGCAAATAAGAATGGACTGGCTATTAACCCGAATACGTTAAAAAAGCCGAAAATTTGGAACTGACTTCACAGTGCTACAGTGCGACGAAATAACCTGGGTATTGACATAGCGTACGCTTTAGAGCAGGTCGCGTATAGCACTTCTTCATACTTGGTTTTCCTCGGGGACCCCCAAAATCTGAAGTTATGGCCCAAAAACTGTTTATTGTTCTTCTTGCTCACTTAAATTGAAATAACTCGCGAATGAACCATCTGATATTATTGTATATACCTTTGCCAATTCTGATAGCGACGAGAAGAGTCTAGTATATTATATTCATAGGTTATAGTGATTTACCGCGATGGCTGAGAAATGCGGGTTACAGATCTGGTATATTCAACTTTTTTTCGAAATTTGTACTTTGACCACCACTGGTTTCACTATTTTATTCTATGCGATTTTTCCTTAAGGTTTATTATAAAAGCCCAGTTAATTCTGCGTTGAACATTGGTTCTCCCGATGAATTTGGTTACCTAATGGCGAAGTTATTCGCGGATATCTGAGCACACTTCGAAAATCTGGTATTCTTTTTAAGTGTGTTGACAGAAAATCGATTGATTTAACATTAATGCCCCTAAAAGTATAGTTTGCTAAAGTTTAGTGGGAAATTTAAATATAGTTTTTCATGTTATTGCACAATCACATAAATGTTTTCATATTTGTTTTACAATTTTCGACTAAGATTATTCCTGTTCGAGTGCTGTTACCCTATAGGGCCAGGATAAACTCTAGTCAAATCAACAATTAAGGCATCTTCACTACAGCTGTACCATTTTTGTACTCAATACCAAAGGTACACAGAGTATATTAAGTTTATGCAAATGGAACAGGAAGCATCTCCTACCCTTTAGGAAATAGGGTATGAGATAGAGGTTTGGCTGCTTGGCAACTAGCATTTCATATCGATTCATTGGTAAGGATTGGCAGCAAAATACATCCTGAGCATACACTTGCGCAGGTACAGAGTTTTTTATTGTCGGGTTATTATTTTATATTATGTTTATTATTCAGCGTATGTTTCAAGCATTTGATTTTAATTTCCGGTTATCTTAGCCAAATCCTTTAATGGCTCGTGCCCGCTTGAGTGTTGGGCTGAGTGTACTTTTTAAAGTACAAAGATTCTAAAGATTCTACTCATTAGCGGTATGTACTCCACATATGTAGTAGACGGAGATACCTGCATTAAGGGGAGGGGGTTATGGTTTTAAAATTATTTTGTTTTCATTTTTTTTGAATGAACAATATGTCGAGAATATTGTGTGCAAATTTGAAGTTAATCCGAGTTAAACTAACGGAGTTACAGCGTTTCAAACGACCGTCCGTGCTACCTGATTGCTCCCGTTTGAAAAACTTTAAATCGATTTTCCCGAAAACGTCTTTTTTGAAGTTCGTGTACATCAGAACTCAAAATCTACTGAACCGATCAAAAAGTTGATAAATTTTTTAAGGTGATGTATTTCTCGAGGTAATCAGGAAGAGTTTTTTTGGTTTCATCTTTTTCTTTTTTAATAACAAATTAACCGCGATTTTTTAGCTAAAATCGAGTTTTTCACTTCGAAGTGCTGTAAAAAATAGAAAAAAAAAAAAAACTCTTCCTGATTTCCTCGAGAAAACATCACCTTAAATCAAACTTTTTGAACGGTTCTGTAGATTTTGAGTTCATGTACACGAAACCACTTTTTCAAACCTGAGATTCAGTGGTTTCAATATTGAAATTAATACTCAAAAGTGACAATAATAGTAATAAAGTAATGTTCAACGCAGAATTAACTGGGCTTTTATAATAAACCTTAAGAAAAAATCGCATACAATAAAATAGTGAAACCAGTGGTGGTCAAAGTACAAATTTCGAAAAAAAAAAGTTGAATATACCAGATCTGTAACCCGCATTTCTCAGCCATCGCGGTAAATCACTATAACCTATGAATATAATATACTAGACTCTCCTCGTCGCTATCAGAATTGGCAAAGGTATATAAAATCAGATGGTCCATTCGCGAGTTATTTCAATTTAAGTGAGCAAAAAGTACAATAAACGGTTTTTGGGCCATAACTTCAGATTTTTGGGGTCCCCGAGGAAAACCAAGTATGAGGAAGTGCTATACGCGACCTGCTCTAAAGCGTACGCTATGCCAATACCCAGGTTATTACAATTTTTGGAAATTTGTAGCACTGTGCTTTTAATAACACTTTAACACGGAATGATCAAATTAATAAAGCCACTGGAAAAATGTATGGTCTGCTGAGGCAGCTAAACTTTACAAAACTACTTCTGCCTACTAAATTTAGGTATCTGATCGCGAAAGCTTTCCTAATTCCCACACTGACATACGGAATAGAGATATTTGCCAGCAGTGATATGAGCAGTCAGAATAAATTAAAAGTAGCATTTAATAACAGTTCTGGATATGTATATAATTTTAGTCGAACTGACCATGTCACTATTCACACAAACAACTTACTTAATACTAACTTGAACAATTGGATTCACTGCAAAATATTGAAACTACTGCACAAAACAATATTTACCAAGGAACCGACATATTTATTTGATCTGTTAAACTTTTGCGTCGTCAAGACGAACAAATAACTTGGTATCCTTAAGATGTAAACTGGAGAGCTCTAAGAAGCAATTTTATTATTATGCTATTCAGCTCTGGAACAACCTACCTTATTCTCTAAAAACAATTTCAAGCACACACAAATTTGTTAATAGTTTAATGGAACACTTTAAAAATAATAATAATATATAATTAACTTGTCAAAATAAAAAAATATAAAAGAAAAATCACGATATCTTAAGCGAATACCAATCCGGATTTCGAGAAGGCTACTCCACTGTTGACAGCGTCTTCACCTTCACCGCCGTTGCAAAACAGTACTTGGAAAACAAAAAAAAAGATGTTTGCGTTCCTTGTCGATTTTAAAGCCGCATTCGATACGATTGACAGACGAAGCCTCTACCTAAAACTCAGCAACATTGGAGTATCTACTAAGGTAACTCAAATGTTCCAAAGCCTATACATCTGCAACAAGACCGCAGTTTGGGACGGCCATAACCTATCCAGATGGTTTGAGACGAACCTTGGAGTGAAACAAGGTTGCTTACTGAGCCCGTTACTTTTCGCACTGTACGTCGACGATATATCATCCATTCTGCCAGGGGGGTCTTCAACTGGGATCGGAACGAATCAAAGTCCTAATGTATGCCGATGACATGGTACTTATGGCCGATGACGCCCGGGTTTTGCAGCAAATGATCGACACAATGCACTCGTACTGCCAAACGTGGAGTCTTCAAATTAACTGCGAAAAATCGAAGATAATGGTAATACGAGATACAAAACAATTAATAATTAAAAGATGAAAAAAAAAAAAACAAACAGAAAAGAAATCAAAAATAATAAAATTAAAGGGAGTAGGGTTGTAGAAGAAGAAAATCTTATAAAAGAGATACGGAAAAAATGGAAACGGTAATATTTTAATGAATATGATTAGTTAAAAACTAAACCATCGACACGTCTTCCAAGAATTGTCACAGAACACTTACTAGAAGAAAAATCACAGTTCGTCGGCAGGTGGGAAGCCATGGCGTTGGACCACAATATAAGATGCAATATAGAGGACTACAGCACATGGAACCTTTGGCAGACGCAACTCCTGCAGAGCATAGACAGCAGGGAAAGGATTGGCTTTGAATCGCAAGCCCGTGAAAGTCAGTCTCGTGTCACGTACAGCAAACTGGAGTATAACTTAAAAGATAAAAATTATTTCAGTGACAAATTCGACGTGGCAGCAATAAAAGTCATTTTTCGAACGAGAACGGAATTGTTTAACCTTGACTATACGCCACATATCTCAAGGCCCAGCCATTGCACTCTCTGCAACATCGGAGAGAGAGAAGACACCGCCCACTTCTTTTCTCGCTGTCCAATTCTAAAGGAACTCAGGGTCCTATACTGGGAAAAAGATGCTCTGACCGACCAGGAAATGTACAAGCTCTTAAACGGAAGCAATTGGCGTCCGCTCACTTCCTATCTCAGAGAGTGTCTGCAGTATCGACGCGATTTTCTAATGGACTATGGAGACATGTAATTAGAGATCGAAATCGATGAATCATAATTTATAAAAATGTCACCTACATTTGGCTAACGGCAACCTGCCACAGCCAATTTTTTTATAATCATTGTAAATCCTTTAATTGTTGAAACATTTTGTCACATTAAGATTTTTGTAACTATATTAAGGGATACATATTTTAGTAGGCTTTTGGGTGCTCCGATTTCATTTTATCAAGAGGCTGACTTAAGGGGTACTCTGACAACTAGTCCGAATTGGACAGTTTTTAGAACACGCTTATCTCATGTGAAGCCTAAAATTCGTTGAAATCGGTCTATTTTTCGATGTAGCTCCCATACAAAATTAATAACTAAAAACATATGTGTACAATACAGCGGACATTTGATGTATTGAAAAATGTAAGGCCCCTCATATGTAAAATGTACGTATAACAAAGTTTTTATTCACTATGGCTCCGAAATAAATTTTAGTGACTTTCCTTAAGGACAAAAGTATTAAGAAATGAGAACTCTAGGCCGGAAATAGCCGAATCTAAATTTTCCGGGACCAAAATAAATGAATTTAGAAAACTGCTGCATGTATGTTTTTTTAATTATCGGTAAGATTTACAAATGCTGAATGCTAATTGTAAGAAATCTACATGAATCGGGCGTAAATTTCACTTGCCCTTATATAAATTATAGTAGGAGAGGAATGAATTCGAACTTCAAAATTACAAGCAGTCAAATATTGATTTGTGCTTTAAGGCAGATTCAATAGAAGTAATATCTTAGATGACTTGACTTACAAGAGCGCCGTGACAGAGCCGTTTAAAACATCATTCCAATTGTGTTTCAGTACAAGGCCCCGAGTTCAATTCCCCCCATAGCAAGTAAGAATTAAAAAAAAATTATCAAATTCTTTAATGGGTTGTTCTTCCAGAACCAAACATGTAATATGGTCGCAAAGCTAACTTCGTCTGTACCGAAGTTCTGATACACTTGAAAAAGCTCCTCTCAACGGATAGCGACTACGACCAAACTTCGCAGATCAGCTTAAAAACATTCAATATTACCCATGACCGTGTTTGAGAGCGGTAATATTGAGAACAAAACAGTTTTTCTCACTAAAACCCATTTTCCGAGCGAAAACTTGTATGGCAGCTACAAGAAGTAGTCATCCGATCCGGTCGGTTCCGACATATTAGCAGCGTGCAGTCAAAAGAAGACTCCGTGCAAAGTTTTAGCTCGATAGCTTCAAAACTGAGGGACTAGTTCGCGTAGAAACAGACAGACGACATCGCTCGTCATGCTGATCAAGAATATATATACTTTATGTGGTCGGAGATGATTCCTTCTATGCGTCGCAAACTTCTGGGCAAAATTATAATACACTTATTAAGTGTATAAAAATTGATATATCATACGAAACTTTAGGATTTCTACACGTTTTGACCTGGATTTTCCACACACTACTTTTGTGTAGCTTTACTAAAACTTAAACTGTAAAACCAACGTTTCGGTTTCGTTCCGGTGACATTGGTTCCAATAATAACGGTAAACGATTTTCAGTTCTCAAAAAATAATTTGCATCGGTTTCAGTTCCAGTACGTGGTTTGTTTCGGGTAACGGTTCAGGTACTAAGCGCTGCTTCCAAATATGTATGAATGAAATTTTTAGAGTTTTTTAAACTTAACATAAACTTTTTTGAATTAACGAAAAAACAAAATTGTTCCCTAACCTCAGTTCGAACCTGAACTTAGGTTCAGCTACCTTCTGAACATTCCCGTCTTTTAGAAGACTTGCAACCCTGAAGAAATTAATTAGAAAGTAACAAATATATACGGAATAAAGTAAATTACGTATGTCTATGTAATTTAAACTTTTATTGAGGCTTTTGCCAAAACACAAAAATGTCTGAACAACGGCATATTTCCGAGAATCCTTAATGTGTACAAGTAGTAATTACAAGTCAAAGATTAAAACCGTCATATTGGAACGCATCTAAAAATATACAAATTTGTTAATATTATTATTATATGTATGTTCAAGGGTTGCCTTTAATATTTCAAACTTTTGATAATCAACCGGTAAAATGAACTGTTGCAGAAAATGAAATGAAGAAGATTTGTTAAAGTTTTCAAGTTTCAAATATGAAAGGCATCCCTTATGTATTTAAATAAAAGCTTACCATGGCGGGATGAAAGAAGAAATGTATGTCTGTCCAACTTCAATTTCAAATTCAACGGATTATTTGCAATAAATTATTGGCCCACCACAGAAATGGTGATTTTATATTTCCACATTTTTCTATTTCCAAATAACGTATTTTTTTACAGGCTCCCAACACCTCCAGCACGCCCTCTCTAGTTATTCCATTTGACTTAACCAGCGTAAGATTTTCCAATTGTTTCAGATTAGTCAGATACTCCAAACAACGATTATCTACCGGCTGCCATTTTAGCTCCTTCAATGACTTAAGCGTGCCAATTACTCTGGCTTCCTTCATGGTGCCACCCCTTTTACTTCGCAGAATCACGAGTTTCTCCAAATGGTTTGCATATTCCGGTTGAAGTACTAAGGCTCGGGCATTGATGCAACGTATGCTTAAAGTTTTTAGATTGGGGAAATATGGAAAATTAGTTTTCAGCTCGGCATTATCAATCGTAAAATTTTGTAGAAAAGGCCACAGGGGAGCGGTACCCTCTGTCTTGTCTAGAATTCCTCCAAAGATTTCTAGTGAGCGCAAGTTCTTCAAAGGGGAAAACATCTGGAAAACGTCGATCGTTTGGGAACGAAAGACCGTTTCTATCTTCAAGACCTCCAATTCGATAAGATTATTTGCATGGCAAACTGCAAAAATTGTAACATAATTATAAAAATTCTTTGGGTTCGTTGTAAAAACTTACATTCCTTGGCCACGAAATTGTGTAGCTCCAAGTTCCTGATTGCAGGTAAATGCCTCAGGGCGTTAATAACTGGCACAGCCAAGTCACGATTGTCTGTAACTTTCACAATTTTCATAAATTTTGGTTTGGACTCCACTTTTCTTAGCAGCTCGACTTGGACATTGTACTTGAATTCTCTCGGAATCAATAATTTACGAATAATCGCAGCATTGCAATTCGCCAACTCCTTGACATTTTCAGCGCATACTGACAGAAAGAAGGACCACTTCTCGACGGGCAGTGAGCCAAACGTAATATTTTGAAATTGATAGCGGCAATGAAAGGCGAATGCTTCGCCAAGGCTTGGATGCGACTGGCCCAAGCTTATCTTGTCAGTAAGATTTGGAAGACTCGCGAATATCACATCCAGCACATCAAAACATAAGTCCGTGATGCCCAACTCTGTTGCAGAGGTTGCCATTGATAACAGCTGAATAGTGTACTTGTCAGAAAGAGTTGAATCACAAAAGCGAGAATAATTTTCGCGACAGAAAGTTTTCTTTAATTACTAACACGCTGTCAAATAGAATAGTGTTGCAAAAGACAGAAATTTGTCAGTGTTGCCTTAGAACTAGTTCAAAAAAGTGGGAACATCAATCTTTCCAGAAATATTCGGTGATTCAGTGAATTGTCGTTTAATTGAAACGATGTTAATGGACACAATCAGGCATGAACTCCAATACATTTTAAAAAGTAAATCGAACGCTATTCCAATTCGGTTTCGTTTTTGTGTTCTCAATTCCGAATGAAATTGCTCTCTTTTTATTCCCTTGGAGAGGGTATATTAACATTGTCCATATGTTACGCATAGAAGGAAGCATCTCCGAGCACATAAAGTATATATATTCTTGATCAGGATGGCGAGCTAAGTGGATATAGCCATATCCGTCTGTTTTCATGCTATCTCCTTCATCAGTTTTAAAGCTGTTTTAAACCAAACTTAGCACGAAGTCTTTTTGTACAAATACGCTGCACATTTTTCGGAACCAGCCGGATCGGATGACTAAAGCATATAGCTGCCATACGTACGATCGGTCGAGATTTTTTTTGACCATGTCTTGACTTACTTTGACCCAAATTTCTGGAAACTTATTTAACCGATTTTTATAGCTTTAAAAAGTCGATTTTTGAAATTTTGACTTTAAAACCCCATAACTCCGCTATTTATTGACTGATCCAAAATATTCTAGTTCACATCAGAATTAAAGGGTGATTTGATTACACAGGCCTACAGCCATTTTGGTCTAGCCTTATAGATGACAAATTCTGATTCAGTTTTGTGCACTGATTCCAAAACTGGTCTCGGTTTTTCTCCATCAGCTCTTGTTTTCAAGATATCGCTGAAAAACCATTTTGCTGTTTTTTTGGCTTTTAAAAATTTATGGAGGTTACACCGAGCAACAATATCTGAATTTATGAGCTCTATGCGACAGTACACATTCTAAGGTCGCCTAAAAAAATCAATGGAGCATCATCAGCAAACCCAAAAGCGCCTAAATTGGCCTTTGAAGAGCAATTTTCATCAAATTATAGCAAATTTTTCAAACTTAATCGCCGTGTACCAGCCATTTAGGGTGGTTGAATTTTAATTAAAACCACTTTAGCATGTAGCCCAATGGTTCTTCTAATTTCACAAATTTTTTTTGCATATAAATCTTGTCGATGGACAAAGTTACAGGCGGTTAATCCCGAAAAAATGAATTAAATTTTATGGCAGGATTACTAGATTGATACTTAAAAAGTGTATAGGAAATATTAAAAGACTACTTGATCTAACATAGACCTTACATTTATTGTCATGCAAATGTACAATAACATTCAATCAGTACTAGACTAAAACAATTTGCCACAAAATTCATAAATGCTTAATATCAAACAACCTCTCGAGAAACATTCAATTTAATGAATTGAGTCCACTGTCAAAAAAAAAAATAGTAAAAAAATTAGGGGGAAGCAACCTTGGGTTCGACCGAAGTTCAAGTTTATATAGCCTTGGAGCATGAAACATGCCTGCCAGTTTGTTAAATGGCAGCTATACGATATATTCATCCGATTTTGATCAAACTCTCCATAATTGTGTTGAAACAGATAATATTCATAACTGGAAAGTATAAAGACGCCATCATTGAAAACAAAAAAAATACCTTAATTTGTGAAAATTTGTTTACATAATTCAATTAAAAGATCTTTCTATGAACAATTTTTGAAAATCGGATTTTATTTTTGGGCCACTTAATAATAACTTAATTCAAAGTAAAACTAAAAATTCAATCTTCCAACTTATGACTTATCTCGTCAAATGTCGTGACAGACTCACAAAGTTATTCGCTTGCGAAATGGAGCGAGTTTTGCACTACCTTGCAATTATTGCTCATTCCTCCAAATAATAAGAGTGGTCAACTTCCTCGTCATATACATTCGTTTCACAGATAGAGTCTTTACTGAAATCTCTTTCCGCCAGGCATTTGTTGAAGTTTGGAAAATCGTAATAGTCACAAGGAGCTTACTCCGTAGATTATAGTAATTGCGGTACTCATTTGACCCATTTGTAGCCTAATTCATAAAATTTTAATGTTTCTTAAGAGGTTGTTTGATATTAAGCAAATATGAATTTTGTGGCAAATTGTTTTTATCTAGTACTGATTGAATGTTATTGTACATTTGCATGACAATTAATGTAAGGTCTATGTTAGATCAAGTAGTCTTTTAATATTTCCTATACACTTTTTGTGTATCAATCTAGTAATCCTGCCATAAAATTTAATTCATTTTTTCGGGATTAACCGCCTGTAACTTTGTCCATCGACAAGATTTATATGCAAAAAAATTTGTGAAATTAGAAGAACCATTGGGCTACATGCTAAAGTGGTTTTAATTAAAATTCAACCACCCTAAATGGCTGGTACACGGCGATTAAGTTTGAAAAATTTGCTATAATTTGATGAAAATTGCTCTTCAAAGGCCAATTTAGGCGCTTTTGGGTTTGCTGATGATGCTCCATTGATTTTTTTAGGCGACCTTAGAATGTATACTGTCGCATAGAGCTCATAAATACAGATATTGTTGCTCGGTGTAACCTCCATAATTTTTAAAAGCCAAAAAAACAGCAAAATGGTTTTTCCGCGATATCTTGAAAACAAGAGCTGATGGAGAAAAACCGAGACCAGTTTTGGAATCAGTGCACAAAACTGAATCAGAATTTGTCATCAATAAGGCTGGACCTCACAAAATGGTCTTTTGTTGGCCAGTGTAATATAAGTATTCTACGCTTACTTTGTAAAATAATTAAAAAAAATATTTGGATTTATGATTGGTTGCCAACACAAATCTAACGAATGTCAAGAAAGGATTTTCAAGGAAATTGCAGCAGAGAGGACTTACCAAAATACTTCAGTGATAAAAGGCCATTTAAATGGCTATCAACTGTATATGGAAGTCCATACTAAGTAAGAAAGATGTACCAATCAGCACAAAATATCAACTCTTTGAGGCATCAGTTAGATCCATAATGTGCTACGGCGCTCAAGTATGGGGTATCATGGAATATGACGAGGTCGAGAGTCTGCTGCGGTACTTTGTCAAAAAACTGTTTCGCTTGCCAACTTTCACGCCTAATAGGATGCTCAACCTCGAAACTGGGTTGTCCAAGCTGTGTTTGACAACCGCAGACATGCATTTTAAGTATGTTCGAAAGGTCCTTGGTATGCCAGAAGGAGTGGCGCTTTTCCTAGAAGATCATACTAGCTGAGGATCCTGGGCGGGGCAAACTCTCGTTAAAATGGATGCAGCTTACAGGCAGACATGCATTGAGCAATCTCAAAGAAGCTCCGAACGGCTTATTTATAAAGGTTGCATTATGACCTGGGAGCAAGGAACTATTTCTAAAACACCTTCACAGTAGATCAAATTCGCACCATCTTCAAGGCTAGAGGAGAGATTCTCGAATTAAACTTTGTTCCTAATATGGTTGGCAACGACAATACGTGTTCACTGTGCAATTTGAGAGAAAAAGAGAACATTGTACACTTCATCGGCGTCTGTCCCATTTTGAGGGAGCACCGATTGCTTCATTTCGGCAAGGCTGAGCTACAACCGCACGAGATAATAAATTATCTTAATGGTGAAAACTAGTCGGCACTATTTAGTTTTATAAGTCAGTCTTTAAGATTCCGGAAACAAATTATTGAAGGACAGTTTTGAAAACGGCAACACCGCTACTTGGATTCCTAACTACGCAGTTGAACGATCTGATATCTGGGGAAGACCTGGGAAGTCAGGTGTATTAGACTGCGTAGCAACGGTTAGACACCAAGTCGATAAGGATAAACTTCTTTTTTAAATTTTAGCTTATATCCTTAGATAATAACTGTAAATGTAATAAGGTGAAAAAATATTTTAAATAAAGAAGAATACTACTACTACTACTGATAAAAGGCAAGCAACGGCTGGTTCTGTAGAGTTCTGGTTAACTTGCTACAGCGAATCGGTTACATAATGGTTTTTGCTAGTCCAGTTCAATGCCCGCTAACCAGGGAGGTATACTGAACCTATCTTGATTAGAAATGAATCTGAATCTGGAACAAGATTACAATTATTAAACTTTTTACATATTCAGCCATGCTCCCATTTTCGCTTTCGCAAAAATTTTGCGATTTTGAGTTCAAATTTGCTTTGAAAACCGGTTTGAAATCGCAAAAGTTTTGCAAAAGTGAAAATGAGAGCACACGGCCTCCACTGTATATTGCAGTATCGAGGGAGATACTATTTCCACAATTATATTACGACCTGTGATGTCTAACGTGAGTTTCACCCCAAAGAAAGATAGATCATTGCTATTTTGATTTTGAAGCTGCTCCAAGAAGTCAGCCATGGGTCGCCTTAGGAAGATTTTACAGTTCTCCAACCCCTGAACTTAGGTTCAGCTAACTTCTGAACATACTCAGTGAGCATGAACCCAAAAGGTTTCACGGATTCCAACCCTATAGTGAACCTATCCCGTTTTTTAGGAGATTTGCAGCCCTGAATAAAATAATTAGAACGTACCAAATGTATACACGGAATAAAGAATTTAAACTTTTATTGATTCTTTTGTCACAACAGGCGAATGTCAAACAACGACCTATTTATGAGCATCCAAAATGTGCGCAAGTAAACTCAAGTCCTACATTAAAAGGTTGCCTTTAATATTTCAAACTTTTAATAAAGGAATCAACCGGTAAAATGAACTGTTGCAGAAAATGAAATGAAGAAGATTTGTTAAAGTTTTCAAGTTTGAAATATGAAAACTTGCCATTGCTGGTTTAAAAATAAAACATATGTATGTCTGTCCCCCTCCCATTTCAAACTCATTCGATTATCTGGCTGTACGCTATTCTTTCGCAATATCTTAGCGGCCCACCATAAAAATGATGGACTTATATTTCCACATTTTTCTATTCCCAAATAACGCATTTTTTTACAGGCTCGCAACACCTTCAGCACGCCCGCTCTAGTTATTCCATTTGAATTAACCAGCGTAAGATTCTCCAATTGGTTCAGATTAGTCAGATACTCCAAACAACGATTATCTCCCGGTTGCCAGTACAGCTCCTTCAATGACTTAAGCGTGCCAATTACTCTGGCTTCCTTCATGGTGCCACCCCTTTTACTCCGCAGAATCACGAGTTTCTCCAAATGGTTTGCATATTCCGGTTGAAGTACTAAGGCTCGGGCATTGATGCAACTTATGCTTAAAGTTTTTAGATTGGGGAAATATGGAAAATTAGTTTTCAGCTCGGCATTATCAATCGTAAAGTTTTGTAGAAAAGGCCATAAGGGAGCGGTACACTCTGTCTTGTCTAGAATTCCTCCAAAGATTTCTATTGAGCGCAAGTTCTTCAAAGCGGAAAACATCTGAAAAACGTGGATCTTTTGGGAACGATTGGCCATTTCTATCTTCAAGACCTCCAATTCGATAAGATTATTTACATGGCAAACTGCAAAAATTGTATCATATTTATAAAAATTCTTTAAATTCTTTGTAAAAACTTACTTTCCTGGGCCACGAAATTGTGTAGCTCCAAGTTCTTGATTGCAGGTAAATGCCTCAAGGCGTTAAAAACTGGCACAGCCAAGTCACGATTGTCTGTAACTTTCACGCCAATTTCCTTAAAATTTGGTTTGGACTCCACTTTTCTTAGCAGCTCGACTTGGACATTGTACTTGAATTCTCTCGGAATCAATAATTTACGAATAATCGCAGCATTGCAATTCGCCAACTCCTTGACATTTCAGCGCATACTGACAGAAAGAAGGACCACTTCTCGACGGGCAGTGAGTCAAACGTAATATTTTGAAATTGATAGCGGCAATGAAAGGCGAATGCTTCGCCAAGGCTTGGATGCGACTGGCCCAAGCTTATCTTGTCAGTAAGATTTGGAAGACTCGCGAATATCACATCCAGCACATCAAAACATAAGTCCGTGATGCCCAACTGGGTGGAGGTTGCCATTGATAACAGCTGAATAGTGTACTTGTCAGAAGATTTGAATAAAAGGAAATAATTTTCGTAAAAAGTTTTCTTTAATTACTAACACGCTGTCAAATAGAATAGTGTTGCAAAGACAGAAATTTGTCAGTGTTACTTTGGAACCAGTTCAAACAAGTCGGAACATCAATCTTTCCAGAAATATGCGGTGATTCAGTGATTTATTGAAACGATGAAAAAGGACACAATCAGGCATTAACTCCACTACTATTGGAAAAGTAAATCGAACGCAATTCCAATTTGGTTTTGTTTTTGTGTTCTCAATTCCCAATGAAATTGCTCTCTTTTATCCCTTGAGAGGGTATATCAACATTGTCCATATGTTAATCATAAAAGGAAGCTTCTCCGAGCACATATAGTATATATATTCATGATCAGTATGGCGAGCTAAGTGGATACAGCCATATCCGTCTGTTTTCATGCTATCT